>PVIH01005369.1:0-100698 GCA_004025045.1 Sigmodon hispidus
TTTTTTAGTTTCTGGAGACAGACTGTGTAACCTCCTTAGCTGTTTTGAAACTAACTTTGTAGAGCAGGCTGGCTTCAACTCCCGGAGTCCTGTCTGCCTCTGCCTCCTGGAACTGGGATTGGAGGCATGTACTACTAATGCTCAGTGCTTTCTGAATTCTTTTTTTTTTTTAATTTTTTATTTGAAATTTTTTTCTTTTTTTAAAATTTAGATTCCAATAGTTCTCTTTTTTTCTTTTTACATTTAAGGGTTTTCTTTTTTTATTACGAATAAAGTTTCAATGTTTATCCATGTATCCCCTTGTTCAAACTCCCTTCCCCTTCCTACTCCTCCCAGTCACTCTCTCTTCTCCTCATCTCTTTATCTCCTTCCCAGCACGGGCAAGAGGTCCCAAGGTAGCTTAGTTTGCTTGCTGAATTATTAATATACCCTCAAATCAAACATGTTATTTCATTCCCAAACTGAAGTGATATTTGACTCACAATGTGATCACAATGAACAATATTTTTTCGTAATTCTGTTACTGTTCCATATAGGGACCATTGACTGTCATCCAAATTAAAAAACAAACAAACAAGCAAACAAACCAAAAAAAAACCCAAAAAAACAAACAAACATAAAAACACTTTCTGCCCTGAGATTTTAAAGAGAAAATATAAACATATAAATATATTTAAAATAATTAGAACAATGACAAGACTATAGGGTAAATTCAAAAATTGTTTTGTTTGTTGTCATTTTTACAATTTTTTAAATGGTTTCTATTGCTTTTGTTTGTTTCTTTAAAAAAAATCAGAACCATAGCAGTATCTGTCATATAGAATACAACAAAATAGCAGTATTCTTTTAGCTATTTAACTCATTGGTCCCGCAAACCACCAAATGGAAACATGTTAAGAAGGAAGGTTTGATTTGGGTTCCCTGTGCAGGTGTGCAGCCCATCAGAGCAGAAAGTGACAGTTGGCAGGATTTTGGGGCAGAGTGTCACATCTCACCTGAAGTCAGGAAGCAAGAACAATGAAGGCTGGTGCTCACATACACAGCCTTTTTATTTTTTCACAAACTCCAGGACATAGAATGTTACAATAACAGCTAAGAGTGGTTCCTCATCTCACTTAACCAAATCTCAATAATCTCTCCCAGGTAAGCCTGAAGATGAAACTAATCTAGAAAGCCCTGTACAGGCATACACAGATGCTTGACTTTTAAGTGCTTCTAGATCCTGGAAAGTTGACAATATTAATCCTAACAAGGCCTTTTTTTGATTCCTTTGTGGTTTTATGTAGATAAGGAGAATATATTGCACACAGGCACAAAGAAACAAGCCTTAACTGTTAGTAGGCATAAAAAGATTGGGCCCAAGACTAAACAATATTTTAAAATATTATGTAAATGCAAAGTAGCAAATTATCATAATAAATATTGTAAAACTTCTAGTGATTATTTCTCATGTTCCTTGTTTAACCAAAGCTAATATTTACTCTTCAGCTGGTGATTAAAAATAAATAATTTTATTGAATTTGTAGTATCTTAATTAATCTAATTTCATCCATAAAATATATGACTCAACTTGGCAAGGATCAGATGCAATTTTATTATCAATTAAAAATTTTAAAATCTAACTGACTAATTTTAAACCATATAAGAGTAAAAGGAACAAAAAAAGAATTATTCCTTTCAAAGACCTCCTTTCTGTTTTTCCTGCTCAAATAGGATGCTGATTAAAATTTTTAGCTTTGGCAAGCAGTTATCCAAAAATATGATCAAGTGATAAATAGATGAGAAATTCATGACTAAAGCCCAGCTTTCTGCTGTGCTTTCTAAGGAATTTTTCAACCAAATTTGAGTAATTATTTTTACAATAGTGACTGATGTAAGTCATATCTGAGCAATCTGTAAAAATCAAAAAGGAAGAAAACGCTCAAATTATTTAGAGCCAGTAGATAAGTTAATTGTCTGAAATTTCTTTGGTTTAATATGTTAGCATAAATTTAGTTCCCAAGAAGTAAACTCAAAGATAGAGGTGAAGAATATTTATTGAGCTGGACTCTTGGGAAAGGAAAGAAGCAAAGGCAGTTTGAAATTTGCCTTTGGTTCAGCGTCAACTTTGGCTGAACTGAAAGGTAGTTCTGGAGCTAAAAGAGGCCTTCTGTGTTTCTTGGTGTTGTAATCCAAAATAGCCATGTCTTTATATTCACAGCCACATTACTCATGGGTGTGGTCTTGAAAGAGTTGGCTCAGTCTAACTGAGGCTGTTTCTGAAGGAGCCCAAAGCTACAGATTTCCTACTAATAGCATGCTGTGTGTCTGGATAAGTCCTTCCTTGAAGACAGAACTAAGCAAAGCTTCTTGATGTGGTCCACATTTGCCCTGTATTCTCTCCGATGTTCATCTAACCAAATAGTGAAATTTCAGAGCAAACATGCAAGGAAAATTCTATGCACATTCTTCCTTACCCATCTCCTCTACATGACATTGTGATGATCTTTGAGACCAAACCTATATAGCCTCCTTCAGAATGCTTTTACAATCTAGCCAACTTTTACATGCTCCTACTTTCTTTCTTTTTTTTTCTTCTTTTTTCTATTATGATTAAAGTCATATTTTTTATGCTTCTACTTTCGGATAATGCTTTTGATCTCTCCTTTAATATCAGTTTCCTTCACAGAGAGTCCCCTTAAGGACAAGCTTAACTATTTTTGTATCCTTATTAACTTCTATAGGATCTTCATTATAATAGTAATATAATTAAATATATTTTCAATGAAATAGAGTTATATCTCTTTCCTCTCGTCCTTTCTCTCTTTCCTCAGTCCAGACACTCACAGCTACCCTCTGCTGAACCCATTCCAAGAACCCTACTTTACTGTCATCCTAATTAGTTTTAAAGTAAAACCTTGAAGTATGATACCAGAGCAAAAGCTGAAAGATCAGAGAAACAGAGCAGTAGCTACTAGAAACTTCTTACCTCTACAAATCATCAGACCAAATTGTGTGTGTGTGTGGGGGGGGGGTTGAGATCCTTTCTCTACTTGCCTTATATTCCTGTCTCCATCCCTCTACTGGTGGGATTAAAGGTGCTCACCACCACTCAGCTGTTTCTATTTAAACTAGTTCAGTCTCCTGTAGTCTCCAGGGTGGCCTTGAGCCCCTAATCTTCCTGTTTCCTCCTTCCAAGTTCTGAGATGAATGGTATGTGCTATCATGGCCTAGTCTCTGTGGATAACTAGTGACTAGCTCTGCCCTTTGACCTCCAGGCAAGCTTGTCAGAACACAAACAAAATATCATTCAACACCCTACTCTTAAGTTGATGAAGTCTTTTTGGTTGGTTATTATTGTTACATACATATCTGTATGCATTTTTGTACACACGCTCTTATTGGAAAAGTTCATTTTAATGTTTGTTTTTAGAGTTCAGCATTCTGTATTGGACAACCAATGAGGAGTCTTATCCCTGGGGGAGGTTAATTCTTATTCTCCCAACAGTCATTACCTGCCTGAAGTTTTTGGGTCCTAGTGGTTAGACCTAATGTAATTGTAAATGTCACACACATGTACAGGACAACCAACAGTTGTATAGTTGGATTTAAGGCCTATTTAGCAGAAGGGAAATCTTGCCTAATACTAAAATCTGAGCCAGATTTCTAGGGCTTCTGATGTTATGAAATGAAAGATTGTCAAGTCATTAGATGAGTGTTCTACATCTTATTCTTCTACCACAGGTAAGTATAACCATGTACCCTCATCAACAAAGCCTCTCTTTACCTCCCAGCAAGTGACAACTGGACATAATGCAAAGGTCAAGTTGGGTTAATACATACAAGATTTATTCCCATTTCCTTCTCTTCTTCCTCAAAAAGAGATTTGACGACTCTAGAACAAAATCATTATATTTTCTTGATAATTTCTTAAGTCAGATAATAACTTTTATTGTTTCATTTTATTGCTTTAGTTTTTATTAGTTAACTTTCTCACTGCTATGACTAAATACCATTTGGAAACAATTTAGTGGGGAAAGGTGGTTTTTGTGTACATAGTTTCAGGAAGGTCAGCCTGCAGCCTACAGCCCCTTGGTCCCATGCACTCAGGGCAACACTGTGACACCAGAGAAAGTAGAGACTATTCTTCCTTTTCAGTTAGATGAAAGGCAAGCAGGAGGACACAGGGAAGGGCCTGGACAAGATACTGTGCCAAGAACTAAATGTGCCCATACATTGACTCTATCGAAGGCTTAATCCACAGATTATGTCAGAGTTCTAATACTCTTAAGTGTTTCTAGAAATGTCATTCTAGATACAAACAGGGGCATGCTTTATTTCCTTGTTAATTTTCAAAACAATCACTTGACAGTCAAAATTAATCATCAAAATACATATGGCAACATAGATACCAAACTAATTGATTCAAACCATATTTATGATAGTGAATGACTTTGTTGATATTCTTTAATTTTACTTAATTTTTTTTCAATCTTTTAAAGTTAAATTTATTATTTGACAGTTTTATACAGGAATATAATGCATTCTGATCACATTCCTTATGTTTCCTTGTTCCCAGACAATTGTATGTATCTTTGGTTTGTAACCAACAGAGTTAACAGGGCCATCAATACAGGCATATGTGTACCAAAGTGAAATTATCCACTGGAGCACTGGGACCTCATTGGAGCCATAGCACTGGTCACAATCCTCCCGCAGAAGTCATCACCAGGCAATAAGGCCTATGTGTCCCTCGTCCATTCATGACTTAATGCTGACAGGCCCTAGTCTTGTGAAAGAAGTGTCAGTGGCCGTAAGTTCATGATCAAAATTACTATGTCTTGTCCAGAAGACAGTGTTTCACAGTCTTCCTCCTTATTCTCCAGCCCTCACATTCCTTCCACCCTCTCCTCTGTGTTGTACTCGGAACCCAGGAGGAGGTGATGCAGATGCTTTATAGATGCCCTTCTTAAAGGGGAGGACTCAACAGTCACTTGTCTCAGCACCTTTTTCAACAATGGATCTAAGCATTAATCTCTGTTCACTGGGAATACAAGTAAAAAGTAAAAAAGAAAAAAAAAATAATTGAACTCCTAATTATCCTGCCTCTGCTTACAGAGTAGTAAAATGTGCCACCATAACTAGTTACTGCTTAATTTTAAAGAATCAAATAATACTCACTGAGCTCAAAGATTTTAGTCCATTAGTAGCATCATATAGCTGCCCCTACATAAACATATAATATAAGGTCATATATCCCTGAAATAAGATTTTTTTTAAAAAAATAAAAATCATATATTTTTTCCATTTTGACTATATTGAAAAAAAAAGAATTGAAACTTTTACAGATTTTAGGAAATATTCATGTGTAGTATTCTCTGAAATATGTCTAGACAGAATGCCCTTTATCATTATAATCAACACTTTCATACTGAGATTTAATTTGTACATTTTTTGAACCCTTGGATTCTACCCACAATTTCTTTAACACTCAAAGCATGTTATATGCAAATATGCATGTGTTCATATGTATGTACATGCAAATATACACAAGTTATGCAAACCATACAGTCAGTATAAATTTATCTTCCACTTAGTTTTAGAATTTCATAAAACTCATAAAAATAATAAATAAGTAAAAAAGAAGAAGAGTCTAAGTGAGGGGCCCAAAAAGGAATCCTAGGGATAAAAGTACAAGTAGAAAACACAAAATTTATATTTAATTTTTGAACTTACATGTATGTGCATTTTGTTTTCTTTTTCTTTAGTAAAAGAACATGAGTGTGAGTGGACAGAATGGAATCTGAGAGCAATTAGGGGAGAAGAAAGAATATGATCATGATATAGTGAATAAAAACTATTAAAATAATAAATGAAAAACTTCTCAATTCTAAGATGTGACTGAAATATTTCTGAAGCCAAACTAACAGAATATACATATACCAATCTGTAGATGTCACAGGTCTTAATTAAATGAGGATTTAGACTTGTTTGATAAACATAAAAATACTGATGTTATTTGAAAGCCCAGCTTTAGAGCACAAAATGAGAAAGTCAAAGTGTCATGGAGCAAAGACAGTGTAAATGTTTGGACCATAAACATCATAAGAAGTAGACATTTTCCCTTTAAAACTAAGGTGGGAAAATGCAGTATTTAAAACTATAAAGAAAAAATCTAATTCAGAAGAGAAGTAAAACTGAAGAACAAAAAGTTTGAAAGATCAAATATTCATTCTAAGAAGATGAACCCAACAAAAATATCAAGACTTGGCTTGAGATGTTCAAACATGAATAGAATCTAAGAAAGATAAATGATATCATATTTCTTAGAAGGAAAAATAGATATTGTTACTGAAAGTGCCGTGTTTTAAGGTGCTGACAAAAGGAATCAGAGGAACTCACAAGAGTGGTCTGAGCTTTTTTTCACTACAGTTGAAGATGAACTAGTGGATGAACAGAACAAGTTAGCAATGATTAGAAACTACTCAGAGAAATAAACAACAGAATTCACCAAAAATAAGAGAAATTTGGCAAGAATTACATAGTGCAATGCTGACAGTGATTCACAGTTTTTCATTGTGATTTTGGTGTTGTTGGTGTTTTATGGATGTCAGTGTATAAGTATGAGAAAAAATGATAATCTAAAGGATAAAATGTTAACTCTAATACTATCAAATAAAGGTAAACAATCTTTTCTCAAAAAAATTTCATAAAACACACTGAAATAGTTATTAGGATTTAACACTAAGGTCAATATGGATTTATTAGAATTAAATTTTATTCTTATTTGTGATTTTAAATTTAATAGTTTATTTGTTTATAACAATCTTGTACTAATTTTCTAAGGCAAGGTTAGAGAACAACTTTAAATATGTATTTCTTCTGTTTGTAAAAACCAAAACAATCATTAATTGAACTGTATTCACCTTGCTTTATATATATGGTGTCTAGATTCTAACAATAGGTAACATGGCACTCAGGTTTTGTTTTATTTTTGTTCCCTGGACACAGATAAATCATGCTAATAAAGAACCATAAGCTAGTGGAAGCAAATCAATTCCTGAATATAGTTAACATTCAAATTAAAACACCAATTTGTCAAGTGAACTTTCAAAAGGAAAAAAATATACATAACAGAAGAAAATTCAGGGCCTGGAAATAAATCTGTCTATCTTAAATGCTCAATTTCAAGTGGTCCAGTGTCTAGCCCATGTTGTATCTGAAGAGATGGATTTCTCCCTTTTTCCTTTTTCTGTTTTAGCATTGGTATTCTCTGAATCCCAGAGTGAGCGGCAATACATCATCTTCTTCAACATCTGCTAGAGCCCCCTCTCCTCTTAATCTGTCCAGATCCCCAAAGCCTTTCCCACCTGCTCTAGTGCCAACTGCTCATTATAGCACACAGCTACGCCCTTCACTGCCCTCCTTCCCCATCCTCAAGGTTAACGTGAAACAATGACTATTATTAAGTCGGGCTTTAGGAATATGAAAGCACTCTGGGCAAGGAGAGGGGGAGGGGCAGTGGAAGCAACTCGGTAGAATGCCAGGAGAGCTGGCAGGAACGAAGTGCTAAAAAGCTAGGGCCAATTTTCCAGTCGAAACATGAGTCACTGAACAGAGATGTCCTAAAAATAAATAGCTTCCCTGTTCATTGCCTAGTTCAAGTTGCGACCACACCCGTCAGTGGTTTTGTGTCAAGGTACTTTTAGGTATAGCATTGAGCAGCTAGTGGTACAGAGATAAAAATGGCCAGTTTGAGAAGCCTGGCAAGTCCAGAAGTTGTGTTTACTGCTTGGCCAACTGTAAAGTGTAAGCAGTTGGAGGTTGTCCTACCTCTTTTTCCTGTCCCCTTCTAGCCACCAACCTGTTCCTTCTGCAGCATCAGTCCAACTGCAAATGGAAAATGTGAGGTGCACTGGATTACACTTCTCAGGAAACAGAAAGATACAGAATTTCTCAGACATCCTAAATCTTTATGATACATTTTTTTTAAAAAAATTAAAGGAATGTAATCAAGAATAAGATAAAGATGGGTGGTACTTTACTTCAGAAACCCTTGGGCACCTAGACACTTCTGTAGTTCTGTCATACTAAATACAATTTCCTTTCATTTTATAGATGGTTTAGAAGTTAAATGTCACCTCCTTATAGGACCATGATTTCTTTATAAATATAATTCCTATAAATATAATATAATAATGCTCATTATATTTTTTCATATTCTTGAAGGAATTCAGAAATGCAGCTTTCTTGGTGCAGAATTAGCCAGCTCTACCTGAACATAATTTCCTGTGAGCATACCACAAAGCAATGTTTCCAGTAGCATCAAATCTGTCCCTGTGGCTTTTTATCTTCTGGAGAAAGTATAAATCCACAGACTTCCCCCAAAGCTACCTAATAAGATGCTACTTGCTTCCATCACGCAGATCACCAAGGAAATGTGTCACTACAGCACAGAATGTGACAGTGTAAGCCAGGCACAGGCCACCACATTCACTCACCTCCCCTGAAAGTGCTGAAGGGATTGAATGTGGCCTCATTAAAGAAGCCAGCAAAGTATACCCCATCTGAGCCAGCCACATCTGGAGATGGCTGCTTGCTGTTTTAATGACAACCTACCTGAACTGTCACATTACATTTAGAAGATTTCTGTATTCCCTTTTCCTTTTCTTAAAATTCCAAATTTGAAAATTATATCTAATTTTGTAGAGAGAGGGTTTTTCTTTAAAAACATTTAGGTAAAAAAGAAAAAAAGCAGACACCTAAAATTTCCATTCTCACTTGGATTAATTGGTTTTTGTTTTGCTTTGTTTTGCTTTGCTTTGCTTTGCTTTAGGTAAGATAGAAAAGTAACCAGAGTTTACTTTTGCTAGATGATGAACATTTGAGGAACATAATTTTAACTCTGTCTACCCGACATAGATATTTTATATGTGAGCACACATGCATTATCCTCTGATTCTAGGCTGTCTTATTCATGAGACTGAGAGTAGGAAACAGTATTAATATGAAACATTATGTAGACACAGATTTAAACACAGGTAAGGAATTTGGTAAAAGCATGTTCTAATTGAGATGAGTCTCATGAAGCAAAGTGATGCCTTAATGTGATAATCTACCTGCTCAGGGTCTGCAGTGATGCCTCAGTGTGATGATCCACCTGCTCAGGAACTGCAGTGATGCCTTAGTGTAATAATTTACCTCCTCAGGTCTGCAGTGATGCCTTAGTGTGATGATCCTCATTGTAAAATTGAATGAGTTTTATTTACTTCTGCTATTTTGATTGGGTTTTATTTTTAATTTAAGGGGAGTCATAATCATTGTTTATCTTCCTAATAAAGTTAGTCTATAAAATGAAAAGGAAATTGTACTTCACATGACAAAAGTAGGGGTGTCCCAGTGCCCAAGCAGGGTTTCAGAAATAAAGTCCCTCTCATCTCTAGTCTTTTTCTTGATTGCTTTCCTTTAATTTTTGAAATGTATCATAAAGATTTAGGATTTGGAGAAATTCTGAATCTTCCTGTTTCCTAAGAAGTGTAATCCAGTGCACCTCCTATTTTTCACTGATTGGCAGTTGGTCTGAATGTCACAGTACCATGACTTCTTGGGGCTTTACTTCCACCCTAGGAAGATGATTCCCAATCTTCTAACTACTTTATAGCTTAGGTTATAATGGAAGTCTAAGTAGAGAAGAGTCAGTCCTGGGAGTCAGAGGTGAGAACGTTGTGATGACAGAATGAAGAGTTCAGAAACACAGACCAGTTTTGACAGGTTTTTATAGAGGACTCAGGATCTGCTCTTTCATTTAAGTGAACACCATGTATTTATACTGTTTTTTCAAGACTGAAAACACTCAGGCTTTCTCCTTGTGGCTATGTCAAGCTCCAACTGCCGTAGCCAACTCATTCTACCAAGGCCATTTGAA
Organism: Sigmodon hispidus; assembly: GCA_004025045.1. Lineage (NCBI taxonomy): Eukaryota > Metazoa > Chordata > Mammalia > Rodentia > Cricetidae > Sigmodon > Sigmodon hispidus. The sequence continues at coordinate 9,905 of PVIH01005369.1, forward strand.
CATCTGCTGAATAACAAATGTGTAAAGTTAATTCCATCAATATTTCTTCTTTGCTTATGATTTGCAGTCATGTACTATGTTTATAATTTCATCATATTTCTAGGAACCCTGGTTCGAATATCTTTTCTCCACTATGTACATGCATTTGATGGGAATCATGACCTCTGACCCTACTTGTGGAATTTTTCCTTTATTTAATAGGCTCATTTTATTCCTATTGTTTTGTGTATATGTCTGTTTCATTTTCTGTGAACTATTGCATTTTCTGGCTGAATCATTTTGTATTTTCTCCAGATTCATCAATGTGAGCCATTGGTTTTCTTAAGTTCTAATCATTACATTATTTATCTCTTATTTTTGGTAGGTTCCTGAGGTTTTCCTTGGGCTTTCTATGTCAACTACAAATCCTCTTGAGCCTGAATTTATTAATCACTTTCTTACGAAAAGTTAAATCCTATTTCAATTCTTTAAAAAACAAAAAAGATTTAATCAAGAGGTTTTTTTTAAATTCATTTTACGTACCAACTACAACTTCCTCTCCTCTTCCTACTGCCACTCAACCTCTACCCAGCTTCTTCCCACCCTACCCCCAATTCCTTTCTCTGAGAAAGACCTCCCAGGGGAGTCAGCAAAGTATGGCATATCAAATCGCACAGGACCCAGTCCCTCTCCACTGTATCAAGGCTGAGCAAGGTATCCCTCTATAAGGAATGAGCTCCAAAGAGCCAACTTATGCATTAACGATAAATTCTGGTCTCACTGCCAGAGGCCTCACAAACTGCTCAAGCCACACAATTGTCATAACAGGAACTAAGAGGGTCTAGTTCAGTCCCATACAGATTCCCAAGCAGAGAGTCCAGAGTCTAAGCTCCCAATAGCTCAGGTCACCTGTCTCTGTGGGTTTCCTCATAATGATCTTGACCTCTTTGCTCATATAATACCTCCTCCCTCTCTTCAACTGGACTGGAAGCTCAGCCCAGTGCTTAGCTGTGGATCTATGCATCTGCTTCCATTTGTTGCTAGATGAAAGTTCTATAATGATAATTAGAATGATCATCAATTTGATACCAGGAAAAGGCCAGTTTAGGCACCCTCTCTGCTATTGTTTGGAGTCTTAGCTGGGGTTATTATTGTGGATTCCTGGGAATCTCCCTAGCAGCAGGTTTCTCTATTACCATCCAAATGGCTCCCTCTCAAGATATCTATTTTGTTGCTCTCCTGCTCTGTCCCTCCTCCAGCTCTACCATCCCATTCCCTTGTTTGCTCTTCCTAACTCAACTTACCACCCCGTGTTCCCAATTTACTCATGAGATCTATTTCCCCTTCCCTGGGGAATCCATGGATGTCTCTCTTAGGATACTCCTTGATACATACCTTCTTTGGAGTTGTGGATTATGGTTTGGCTATCCTTTGCTCTATATTCCCTTTTAAGTGAGTACCTATTGTGTTTGTCTTTCTAGGTCTTGGTTATCTCAATCAGGATATTTGTGTGTGTGTGTGTGTGTGTGTTTGTGTGTGTGTGTGTTTGTGTGTGTGTGTTTTCCTAGTTCTATCTATTTTGTCTGCAAATTTTAAAATGTCACTTCTTTTTAAACTGCTCAGTAATATAACGTTGTGTAAATGTACCACATTTTATTCTTATCAAGTCTTCAATTGAGGGGCATCTGGGTTGTTTCCAGGTTCTGACTGTTAGAACTAATGCTGCTATGAACATAGTTGAGCAAATGTCTTAATGGTATGATTGTTCATCTCTTGGGTGCAAGCTCAAGAGTGGAATTGCTAGATCAGGAGGTAGTTTGATTCCCAGTTTTCTGAGAAACCACAATACTAATTTTTAAGGTGGCTGTACAACTTTACACTCCCATCAGCAATGGCGGAGTGTTTTTCTTAGTCCATATTCCCTCCACAACAGGCTGTCACCAGTGTTTTTGATCATAGCTATTCTGACAGGTTTAAAAATGATATCTTACAGTTGTTTTCATTTGCATTTCTCTGACAGCTAAGAATATTTAGCAGTTCTTTACATTTCTTTTGGGTATTTGACATTCTTTTGTTTAGAATTCTTTGTTTAGATCTATACTCCATTTTTTAATTGAATTATTTGGTATTTTGATGTCTAGTTTCTTGAGTTCTTTATTTTAGAGATCATCTTTCTCAGATGAAGAGTTGGTGAAGATTTTTTCCATTCTATAGGTTACAGTTTTGTCTTATAGACCATGTCCTTTGCATTACATAAGCTTTTCAGTTATAGGCAGTCCAATGTATTAATTTTTGCTCTCAGTGTCTATGCTACTGATGTTATATTTAGGTAGTAGTCTCCTGTGCCAATATATTCAAGGATATTTCCCACTCTCTTCTATCAGATTCAGTGTAACTCTATTTATGTTGAGGTCTTTAATCTACTTGGACTTGATTTTTGTACAGGGTGATAAGTATGGATCTATTTGCATTTTTCTATGTGCCACCATCCAGTTATGCCATCACCATTTGTTAAAGATGCTTTATATTTTTCCATTGTATATGTTTTGCTTCTTTGTCTAAAATAGATGTTCATAAGTGTGTGGATTAATGTCAGGGTCCTAAATTCAATTGTGTTGATCCACATGCCTATTTATGCAAATAGCAAGATGTTTTCATTAATATAGATCTGTAGAAAAACTAGAAGTCAGGGATGGTGATACCTCCAGAAGTTCCTTTATTATAAGGGATTGTTTTGGTACTCTTAATTTTTTGTTTGTTTATTTGTTTTGTTTTGAAGTTGAATACTGTCCTTTTGAGATCTGTGAAGAATTCTATTGGGATTTTGATGGAGATTGCATTGAATTTGTAGATTGTTTTCACTAAAATTGCCATATTGACTATGTTGACTCAACCTATACAAAAATCATGGGAGATCTTTTCATTTTCTGATATCTTCTTCAATTTTTTTTCTTTAAAGACTTCAATTTCTTTTGATACCTGTCTTTCACTTGTGTGGTTAGAGTTATCCCAAGATATTTTATGTTATTTGTAGCTGTTATAAATGATGATGTTTCACTGATTTAATTTTCATTCCATTTATCATTTATTTATGGGGGTTATTGATTGTTTATTTAATCTTTTATCCAGCCACATTATTGCAGAAGTTCCCTGGGAGAATATTTGGGGTTACTTATGCATAGTATCATATCATCTGCAAATTTCAAAAATTTGACTTCTTTCTTTCCAATTTGTATGCCTTTAATCTTCTTTTGTTTTCTTATTGCTCTAGCTAGAACTTTGTGTTGAATTTGAATAGATATGGAGAGAGTGGATAGCCTTGTCTTGTTCCTTATTTTAGTGGGATTGCTTTGAGTTTCTGTCCATTTAGTTTGATATTGGCTGTTGGTTTGCTCTATATTGACTTTATTACATTTACGTATGTTTCTTGTATTCCTAATTTCTCCAATACCTTTAGAAGGAAAAGGTGTTGAATTTTGTCAAAGATGTTTAAGCATCTAATAAGTTGACCATGTGGTTTTTCTTTCAGTTTGTTTATATGATGGATGATATTGACAGATTTTCATATGTTGAGCCATTCCTGTATCTCTGGGATAAATCCTTTTTCATCATAGTGGATGATTTTTTGTTAATGTGTTCTTGGATTCAGGTTGCTAGTATTTTATTGAGTATTTTTGCATCAGTGATCATGAAGAAAATGATTCTGTAATTCTCTTTTTTTGTTGTGTCTTTGTGTGGTTTGGGTATCAGGATGACTGTCCTGCTTACCATTCTTGAACTAATTTAGTCAACCTGCTGTACGCTTTGATTTCAATGAACCAAATGACTTCCCTGCTTTTTCCACTTGTCGAAATAGTCTTTCCATCAAATGGCTAAAGAGATGTCAATCTTACATTAAGTCTTTCCTATTTCTCGCAGTTAAGGTTTCATAGTTACACACACACACACACACACACACACACACACACAAACACATACACCAAAGTGAGAAAGATAAGCAGATAGATACACAAACACACATATACATATAACAAATGTAAAAATATACACACATACACACACATTCTGACTTAAACCATTTATTACATTCCATTACAATGACTTGTGCTTCCTACTGTCTTCTCTAAGAGGTAGAAGGTAACTTTCTGTCTACAGTCACATTAAATTTAACCTTCTCTTTTTGCTAGCAGGCAGCATGGTAGTTTGATTCCCTGAGTATTTGTTCAAATATGGAATGCATGTCAACAAACATATTTGGAGTAATCTATAATAAAAATAATTTAATTCTCAGAAAAGTTACATTTTTAATACTAGGCATTGATTTCTTCAATTGTATATTTAAAAATAGTTGCAATATCACTAATGCTTAGAGCAAACTGTATTTTGTGAATAGAGTTGCTTGAAGAATGGCATAACTGAGCACCTTCCTGTTTATTAAAAGTATTCAAGTATTTACATAAAATAGGTAGTCATAATCTTTTCATACATGATATTATTAAGAGAAATTTAAGTTTGAAACAAGTGATGGTTCTTTGGGAAGAGAATATGGATAAAATATTGGTCATATTTGCTTTACAATGGTTTTTCAATGAATATACCTGTGAAAATAATTGTACTCATAAAAACTTAGAATATTAAAAACAATGTACAGATTAATGATTTTTGAAGTAAAAAGATTAATTTTTAAACATGCCTTTTATTCAAAGTAGCTTCCTATTATAATGGACATATTATACATAACACCATTTACAGATAACAACACTGCTACTATCAGATACTAAATTCTTTTTTTAATGTACCACAGTTTTTAAAATATTGTAACTATCCCACCTGTTTCCCTTTCCTCTCATCTTTCCAGTCATCCCCCAGCTTCTTCCCACATATCCCCTATCCAATCCTCAGAAAAATAAGGACTGCAAGGGTGAATCAGTGCAGCCTGGAATATCCCCAGTTGAGGCAGAACCAAGCTCCTCCCCCAATATCAAAGATAAGCAAGGTATTTCTTAGTAGGGAATGAACTCCAAAAAGTCAATTCATTCACTAAGAACAAATTCTGGTCCCACTACCAGAGGCCTCAACACTGTCCATGGCATTATACTTTCATCCACATTCAGAGGGCCTAGTTCAGTTCCATTCAGGTTCCTCAGTTCTGTATAAGTGAGCTCCCAAGAGCTCAGTTCAGCTGTCTCTGTGGGTTTCCTCATTAGGATCTTGACCCCTTTGTGGTGATATAGTGTGTATTTAATAAAAATAAGCCTGGAATATCAGAGAATAGAATTACTCACAGTCAAGCCATGAAGATCAGGGCAGGGACCTACACCTTTAATCCCATTGCTCAGATGGTAGTGATCTTTCTGTACTTGTCTGAGTTCCAGTCCTAACACCTAAGCAGTAGTAGCTCATACCTTTAACTCTAACTCTAGGATTATGATTCAAACAAAGTTGAAGTGGAAAGGAAACAGCTAGGTAGGAAAGATATATAAGGTAGGAGAAAACAGAAAATCAGGCATTTTGTAGAAGCAACCAGTGAGGCTGAGGACCCATGAAGAAAACATTTACCCTGTTTAGTCTGAAAAGATGGCTGGGTGAGAATTGACTGTGGTTTGTTTCCTATCTCTGATATTTCTGGCTGACTTTATTAAATATACAATGTATCACCCCTTTGTTCATGTAATCCCTCCAGCCTCTCTTCAACTGGACTGGGAGCTCTACCCAAAGCTTAACTGTGAATCTCTGCATCTGCTTCCATCAATTGCTGCATGGATGCTCTATAATGACAATTAGGATGGTCATCAATTTGATTATAGAAAAGGAGAGTGTAGGCACCATATCCACTATTGCTTAGAATCTTATCTGAGATCATGTCTGTGGATTCCTGAAAATTTCTCTAGCACTAGGTTTTCCCTAACCCCAAAATGGCTTCTTCTGTCAAGATAGCTATTCTGTTGCTCTCCCTCTCTGTTCTTCTGTCAACTCTACCATCCTCTCCCTCTTGTTCAAATCTCACCCCCACTTACCACCCCCGTGCTCCCAATTTATTCAGAAGATCTTATCTATTTCCCCTGCCCAAGGGTATACATGAATGTCTCTCTTCAGGACATCCTAAGATGCCCTTGTCACCTAGCTTCTATGGGGTGGGGGATTGTATCCTGATTATTGTTTGCTTTATGTCTAATGCCTTTTTATGAGTGAGTACATACTGTGTTTATATTTCTGGGTTTAGGTTACCTCACTCGGGATATTTTTTTCTAGTTTTATCTGTTTTGCCTGCAAATTTCAAGATGTCTTTTTTTTTTTTTTTTTTTTTTTTTTTTTTTTTTTTTTTTTTTTTTTTTTTTTTTTTTTTTTTTTTTTTTTTTTTTTTTTTTTTTTTTTTTTTTTTTTTTTTTTTTTTTTTTTTTTTTTTTTTCTGTTCAGTAGTACTCCATTTTGGAAATATATGTTATTTTTATCAAGTCTTCAACCGATGGGTACCTAGGTTGTTTCCAGGCTCTGGCTGTTACAAATAATGCTGCTATTAACATAGTTGAGCAAATGTCCTTGTCAGCACATTTCTTAATAGAGATTAGAAAATATTTCTATTGTTAATTCTACCAACCTAAGAAATTTTACATGTCAGAAAAAATAGTGTTAATTTAACATTTTGGGGGATTAAAAATGCATTGATTCTTTGTTAGAATAACTAGTTACCTGAAGGTATTCAAAAGATATATAATCAGAAAAGCATGTCCCATAAAGACTTACAGTTAGTGAGATGATTTTAATTTTTGAAAGAGGAAAGAGAAGCTGAATGCTGTGAAGACAGCTGTGGGTGGCCATGCTTGGGAGATCCCATGAAAGGCCTCGGTCCACTGCTGGAGGTTTCAGATGGGTTACAGGCTGTTTTCCTCATGTTTCCTTTCCGTTGACAGTTTCCTGTAAGGCTTCCTGAGCACTGCCAAAGTTCTCACCTACACAACCCACAGCATTGTTCCTTGATTTGAATGAAGTTTCATGAAGTGTGCTCAATAGAGCTTTGACTCATCACCCAGCTATACCTTGTTACTGAGTTCAGAGTTTTAGCATTGTCAAAAAATAATTTTTTAATAAAAAGAAAATAAAAATCCATAGAAATAAATTTCATTCTTTTCAAAACTTAAATTATCAAGTGCTTTCTGTTTCTAACTGGAGGTCATGAAAGAGATACTCAAGAAAAATAAATAGTTGACCAAGCTGGAATTCTAAGGTACATATAGGTTTTCTTACTTGATATATTCATAGACAGATTTTTCAAAACAGGTGTTAAAAGGCAGTTATTGCCTACATCATTTTCAAAAGAAGAAATTCATACTTCAAAATCATACATCTAATTAAAAGGGACTATAGTTTGGCTGCACATTATTGGACAGTTTCTGCTCTATGAATAGTCTGTATATCTGTGGATATGTATATATTGTTTCTAAGTGTTAAAATTAATTAAGGAGTGAAATTAAAATATTCTCAAATTTTTATTAAAAGTCATTAGGATAGAATCACATGCCCAATAAAATTTCCTTTGTCAAAAATTAGCAGTTTGCTATTTTCTTGTATGTTCTTTTCTGAAATGAATCCTGTAACACAAAATGTTCTAGCAAATCATCCTTGTCATAAATTTGAAGTCAGAGAGGCACAATCAAAAGAGGAAGATTTAAATTGTCTTTACATATCGCTTTTTTGTGGTTTTGTGTAAATATCTCCAGACCAGATAATATAATCATTAAATTTTTATCTTAATATATACAAGAAAAAATATTGTAATCTCTATTGTTATCTTAAATTTTCATAAACATTCCTAAATGAAAGGCAAATTTGAAATAATAGTAAAATTTGTAATTCAAATTATTCATTAAAATAGATTACTAGATTAATAATAATTACATCTTATCAATAATATTTTAGCAGCCCAATTAGTAGTCAACATCTAAGAAATGGAAGACTACTGTGTGGTCACTATATTTAGCCATTATAATAATAACCTGTTTGGGTTCTACATGTCTACTTAGGACAAAAAAAATCAAATAGCTAGGAATATGTCCATAGTCTCTAATGGAAGCAATGGGATTTGGGAAAAATTTTGTTTAAAATAACCTGGAAACCAAATGAGCTGAAGCAGAATGTTCTAGATGAGATTCTCAATATGAAGTATACAGAGATTGGAAGGATAAGAAATACCTTTATAATAAACATAAGAAAAAAAGATTAAAAAAAAAGAGAGAGGAAGCCAATGTGGGGTTGGAAAAAGACTGGATGCTAAGGAAAGCTCCAAGAACTTACAGGATGTCTCTGACTAGGTCTCTAAACAATAGTGAAGGTGTTGCCTAGACTTGACTTCCTCTATAATCAAATGAGTAGTCATCCTAAGTGCCATCACAGAACTTACATCCAACAAAGAATAGAGGTAGAGGCAGAGATACATAGCTGAACACTGGGCTGAGCTCCTGGTCCAGCTAAGAGTGGGGGAGGAGAGTCTATATGAGCAAGGGGATAGAGATTATGAGGAAAATTCCCACAGTGATGGCTGGCTGGAACTCTGGGGAACTCACTGAATCAAAAACAGCTACTGGGAACCATCAGGAAAAGGAACTAGGCCCTCCAAAGATAGGCAACTGTCCAGTGACATGGGCAGTATGTGGTGTCTCGAGGGGAGGAGCATGAACTGTGCATTTTGTGCATGAATTGGCATTTTGGAGCCCATTTCCTCCAAAGGAACACCTAACCCAGTCCTGATATTAGGGTGAGGAAATCAAATCGGACTTGCCTGGAGTGTATGCTGAGCTAATTTACCTTGAGACTTCTTGCCCTTTCTGGGGAGGGGATGGGATGGGGGAATAGGGAGGAAGGAGGCTGAAGGGGGGGGGATATTGGGACGGAGAAGGGAGGGAGAGCAAGGAGATATATGGGGAAAAACATAACATAAGAACTTGAGTGTTAAGTTTGCGTGAGAAGAAAGAGTAAAATTAATTTTAAAGTAAAAATAATGTGTAAAGTGAGTATTTGAAACTTTATAAAGGTGAAACCAAGGGAATAACAAAAGGGAACTCCCTGGGGCTAAAAATCAAATGTGGGAATGGATATTACAGCATAGCCTTTAAAGAATACTGGGAGAGTTTAATCTATCTATCTATCTATCTATCTATCTATCTATCTATCTATCTAATCTGTATACATATGTATTTTGTTATACCATGAGATAAATGAAAAATAGAAGCAAAGACAGTTTAGAGATATTCACAAAATTTTCCAGAGCCTCATTCAAATAATTAATAAAGCTCCACAATCTTAACATATTTCATGCTCTTATGCCTTCACTTTTGTCACTACACACACACACACACACACACACACACACACACACACACACACACTCAAACACAAATGCTGCCCCTAATTCCATCTCTAGCAATCACACAGGAGAACTAAGTGACAGAGCTCTTGGAAATAGCAGGAAAATCCAACTTTTAACCTATAAGAAATGCGACTATAATAAGAGAAATTATACACTTAATATATTTAACTCAATTCAGCCAGGAAATTGTGCGAACTATATTTAATCAACCATCACTTAACTACATATTCACATATTTTATATGGCTACAAAACATTTGTAAAATGGAGATTTGATTTTATTTATGCAAATGATGCATGGATAGACAAATGAATAAAAATATTTCTTTGGTTTGAGAAATATTGTTTTTAAAATCTTAGAGGACTAGGTGAAATAACATATTTATATCACTAACTGAAGCCCATGTTATGGCTGTGCATGATAAGTATGTATCAGTAGCCATAGCCTCATTCTCAAATTTTTTGTGCATGGCCAACATTAAGCATTTTCAGAGTAAAGTCCTCCAAACTGAACAAGGCAAGATTTCCCCGCACCACATCTTTTCAACCTATGAAAAATATGGGTCCATCAAAATATTTTTCTAAGGAAAAACAATTATCTAAATCCGGTGCAATTGTAAAATTCATTGTGCTTAGAGATGAGATTTGTTAAATCGAAAGGGGAGGGGCGCTTGGCACTTGTGCATCACTGGAAATTCCCCAAACACAGACAACAAAAGCTCAGTCAGTTTAATCAAATTATCAGCTTTTCCCCAGTCTGTGTTTAGTCTGTGTTTGTCTAATGTCCGGGTGCATATTTTCTACTTAAGAAAATCAATAAATCTGCTGCTTTTTAAAAAGGCACATTTCAGATGCAGTATACAGCGTGCTGCACTATCTGATCCAGCAATCTGTCTGCCTCTGCCCCACAGAAGGAAAGAACGAGAAATATGCCTGATGGGCTTGTGGGATGGCTGGGAAGCCTGTGTTAGAAAGAGCAAAATGATGCAGTGAAATGTGTGCCATTCGCCTTACACAGAGGAGTCCAGCATGTCCTTGGAATGCTGCTCTACTGAGCAGTTATAGTGTTGTGGACAACACTAGCGAACTCTTAATAACAACATAGGTTTCATAGGTAGAATATACATTTTTGTAATATTCTTTCTTTGACATAACTGATATAGAAATATTTGATATTTATCTTGTGGCTGAACAGCATGTTCCCTTTATTATCTGCTGTTGTTTTATAAATGTTGACCTGTCTATCCAACAGGTAATATTCACATTTCCAACTGAAGATTCACCATTTTAATACAATGGCATTCTTTTCAAGTCTAGGTCATTGGCTTCTGTCTCTCTAGCAATAGTGTGTATATAAACTACTTGCTTGTGTAAATCACTAACAATTGTGAATTTTGGTAAATAAGTCAATAATTTTTGCTTGATTACCAACCAACAAAAGTAAATCAAAGTACAAGGTTATTTTAAACTTCACTAGAGCTTTGCAAAGGGAACTTGACTCATTCCTCCCATGGACTGTATTAGAATGAGTTCATGGTCTCATCTACAAAGTCAGTGTGAACACAAGGGAGCAAATAAAGAAAATAGACACTTTGGTAACAAGACAGTTTCCCTTATAGTTTGAGATGTATTTGCTTATCTGGTATGAAATAACCATACCAGAAAATAGACATTATTTGTCTTCTCTATTCATAAACAATAGATTGCTAGATACAAATTATATCCACTCATACAATAACTACAGCTTTGGATTCTAAGAATTTATTTACTACAGATTCTTAAAAATGAGCTTGTCGGGGCTGGAGAGATGGCTCAGCGGTTAAGAGCACCGTCTGCTCTTCCAGAGGACCCGGGTTCGATTCCCAGCACCCACATGGCAGCTAACAACTGTCTGTAGTTCCAGTTCCAGGCAAACAACAAGGCAAATAAATAAATAAATAAATAAATAAATAAAGTTATTAAAAAAAAAAAAAATGAGCTTGTCAAGTTATAAATTCCTAATTTCAAAGTCAAAATTTGGCTAGCCATGACATCTCACTAGATTTGGTCGCCAGAGAAATATAATGTTCTCTTCCTCCTCTTTATTTTAGTAATGAGAAAGTAGGGAAAAATGCAAATATATGCATCCTGAAAATATGACAATTATTAATAAAGCAACTTGGGACATTGTCTATAATTAGCTTATATGTATGGGCAAAAGGAACATGTTCCAGGGATGAAAGAAAAAGGTCACTTACAGCAGGATCCTGGAAAATGGTTTCCTCATCTCCCCCAACAGATGCTTGCTTTCTTTATTATAAAATACAAAGGCTATCATTGCCACATTTTTGTTTATTTATTTATTTGCTTATTTCTAAAGATTTGGATAGATTCCTTTTGAAAGTTCAGCCCTCTTAGACCTGGCTTCCAGTTTTTCCCCACTGTTTATATAAAGATTTTTAGTCAAAGTGCAAAAAGGTGTTGCTTATGCAGAGGATCCATTTAGTAGAACAAGCTAATAGGCTGACCAGTCATTAGCTAAAACACAGCTGGGAAGAGGCTATAATCCCCCAATTTCCTTCACAAATGCAGTAAATAAATATTCAAATGAAGCACTGTGCTAATTTGCATATGTGTTAAACAAAAGCCCAGCTGAAAATTTGGTTGCAAAGCTCTGCTCATGTTTCTCCCTCTTCTACCTACAGTGGCCTCTACCTGGAATGTCCCTGCTACACAAGGCCCCAGACCTCTCCAGAAATAAAGCCGCCTTTGTTCTGCAAGAATTATCTTAGAAAATTATTTTTGCAGACCCCCCATTAGCTTTGCAATGGAGTTCCCCCTTTAAAGTCACTTATTATTTTCACTATGTTTTATAGTTTTCAGATATTTTAAACTGCAGCTTCTGTATGTATAACCTGCAGTGGAAAAACTGGGTTTTGTTGGTTTATGGGTAGAACTCTGGACCATATACCATGAAGTATTTAAGAAGTAAAACACAAAAGGTTTCATGGTTGATGCCACTGATTTGTTACCCTGATGGCTTTCAAGAAGGATTCGGATCAGAGCAGCTCTCAAAAGTCTTCATTCTGCCCTTAGAGGCCTCTAGCAAATGCCATTACATAGGATGCTCTTCAGTTAATTATTCCTTAGAATAAACCTCAGAATCACTATAAATTCCCCAATCTGCCTCTTCTTCACCTCTCCTGCTCCTGTTCAGTTATTGTAATTTCTAGTCTTAGATTCTAGGGCACACCTGACCTTAGGCTCTTCTGGGTTGCTTATCCTGGAGCAGTGTGAGTCCCTCCCAAGGTGAAGAAATATAATTAGAAGAAAAAGAGATCATTCAGTGAGGAGCCTATGGTAGGACACAAGGGGTTACTTTCTAGGGGAAAAAAATAGATTGCAAAAAATTTAACTAATTCTAGATAGAAAAAGAAAAAGACAGCTCTTCAGCTAAAGAAAGCACTATGTCAAAAATTAGTAAGGTAAATTGACTTTCCCTTGTTTTCAATATAGCTGTGGGTTTTAGTAGGTCCCTATTCTTCTGCAATAGGAACAAAAAAAGTAAGAACGTAGTAGCCAAGACCGAGGGAGGTCCCTGAAGGAGTGGGCTTTATTTTTCCTTCTTTCTTTCCTCGCTCTTCTTTTTTTTATTCTTCCACTTTTTCTAGGTATAAGAAATGAGCTATTATTGTGTATGTGTGTGTGTGTGTGTGTGTACACTCATACATGCAAACTATGTGTAAATGTGTTTTCTTATGTTTAGAAAATATGGTAGCCCCTTAGCAAAGTGATACACAAATTTAAACTCTGATACTTATAAAATATAAGTTAGTTATAGAAACACTGGATCAGAACAGGGTTTTTATTTTATAAATTTTACATAAATAATAGCAGAATTATTTTACCAAGATGTATTTAAAGAGCATAAAATAAATCTTTCTTTATATCTTGTTAGTGATGTTATATAAAATATTCATGTTTCAATACCATAATGCCTGGGAGCAAGTGTAGCTTAAGAAATAAAAGTATCCAGGGCTGAGATTATAAAAGATATTTTTCCTTCCCTTTCAATCACCTTTACAAAGTGTATCCATAGGAAGAAAGCCGCTATCATATAAATGAAAATGGTTTGAAATTGAACAAAACCATGTCAAGATAGATCGCCATTTCCCTTTCACAAATACATTATTTCTTTGAAGAAAATAAAACGGTTGATCCAAGGAAGCTAATTTAAACATACGTCCTCACTAGGGAAGCTGTGTGGTTATGACATCTATCCATGGGCATTATTTTGAAAGGGGGCTTTGGAGAAATAAAAATGCATTTTAACATAAAAAAATAACTATATAAATACCTCTAGATTTAATTTTTGTTTCTTACTCAACTTCTTATTGTACTATTACAGTCAGGAGTGGTGTGTGTGTGTGTGATGTGTGTGTGTGTGTGTGTGTGTGTGTGTGTGTGTGTGTGTGTGTGGCTGTGGCTGTGGCTGTGGCTGTGGCTGTATGTAAAGCTACACTGGACCAGATGGCTCTATCGCACAAAGGCTGGACAACAGAAAGGTTCCAGGGATATCTACTGAGTTTAAATGTTGTCCTTTTCTCTTGGGTTGCTACTCTAGTTACAATTTCTGTGGAAAGTGGCTCTTTCTCTTCTGTTCTATTTGTTCTTGAGAGTTTCTGAGGTCATAGCAAGACAATTCTACTGACATCCAGTAATGTGTTCCACAGCCACTTGGTTGTAGTTTGTCAAAAAAAAGTAATGCTGTAGATACTACTTTTAAAAGCACAATAATGCTCTCATTTCTTGATACAGCAAAAGAAACTACATTTTTCTAACAACTCAAATAAGTTAGCCATTTTTATTTTTTAGGTTCTTCTTGTTGATTTAAATGGAAATGATCTTTAGAATTACTTTTTAAACTTTTTCTTTATTGATAGTATTTCAGATCTCCATGTAATTGTGCTATTGTGTTGTGGCACCTTTCTGGCCAGTACCCTGTGACAGGGTCCTCAGCTCATTTATGTAATCATAGATAGTGAAATGACAGAACTGCTAAAGACAGAAGGAAGGTCACACAGAGAGCTTTTCACGAGCCATTCATCCTGAGCAAACTTAAGTCCAGTCTGAGGTCATGACTGTTCCAGAAGTTGAGTGGTTAAGGATATTTTGGGATGCTTTCATTAGAAGGTACAAAGTACAGCTAAGAATCAGGCTTGGGGCACCACTATGTGATTATGGCAAGACGTGCTGACCACTGGGAAATTGCTGAGCCAACTGGCCAGGGAGTTAGTCTGGGCTCCTTGGAGCCAAGTCCGCGGAGAGCCACCACCCAGCTCACCTCCCAAGCATAATCCGAAGCATTTAGTGTTCACTATATTCATTTTTGGTTTTGGATTTTGCAAATGTTTTTGTAAAACAAAAGTATTGCATATTTTCAAATACTTTGTTTATGAATCTTATTAACATTCTATTTTTATAGGTGCTGGTATCCAAAGAGTCCCTTGGTTTACTTTAGAAACCCAGCATCTTTGCTGCTGTTTCATTGGTAGGTGAGGGAGGACTGCGGGAGAAGGGTTCTGACCACACTGCAGTTCAAGAGGCTTGGGATCTGGTGCGTATGTTGCTCAGAGAACCGTTATAGAAATGTTCTGTTGCTATTGTTGAGTTTAGATTTAATGCCATCTAATGCTCTGAGACAAAACTTCCATTTCTATCTGCAGTTTAGAAACAATTTTTTTACTTTCTTCAAGCTCATGGTTTAGGCTTCCTTTGGAACCCAAATTTCATGGTTATTTCTTCCTCTTCTCTCTGTCTTCATTCGGCCTGTTTATACAAAGCAGAAAAAAAAAAAAAAAAAAAAAAAAAAAAAAAAAAAAAAAAAAAAAAAAAAAAAAAAAAAAAAAAAAAAAAAAAAAAAAAAAAAAAAAAAAAAAAAAAAAAAAAAAAAAAAAAAAAAAAAAAAAAAAAAAAGAGACAAAATAAGAGAATTCAGAGAAGGTGTCAGAGATAACCATGACAACTCAGGAAGCAAAAAGAAGGCATTTGGAATGTAATATTTGTTTTAGGAGCAAGAGAGAGACTGGCATTGGAAGCACGGCTCTCTGTACCTGGCACGCTAGGAACCCTGTATAAATGAAGAAAACTGAAGAAAATGGGAAAATTTTAATATCAAAACTTGTAAGGAAAAACACACAATGGGAGTCAGTTTGTCATATTAAATATCTCTCAGATCCTTTTGACTTGAAAATGAGGTTATGCACTGACACTCCCAAAGCTCACAAATAACTATTTTTTCTCTCTCATAACTAAGACACATAAAACATCCTTCAATAGTATTTTCCCCCTAAGCTATCTGGAATGCCTTCCTAAAAATATAGGGAAAAAATGGAAAGGAAAATGATGAGCCAGACAAATTAGTTTGGAAACAAATTATATTGAAGAATTGACTAGAGGTAAGAGGGATTTCAGCTTGATTCAGTTTGATTCAGAAAAGTCAAGCCCCAGAGCCTGTGCAATTCGAAATTCACAGTTCAAATTTGGGAGTCATAAATAGCAAATGTGTATCACAGTTTGCCCAGGTTTCTCTAAGGTCAGAACAGGAGAATTATGGAAATAAACTCTGTTACACAGAAGCCGTACTCAAAAGATGGAAACTTGAAAATTGAACCTCTGTAAAAAACAACAAAAACAATCTCACATTTACATGAAATCTGATCCTAGTAATTTGGGGCCTTTCTTCACTTGTGTACAGAGGTCTGAGTGTGTGTGTGTGTGTGTGTATGTGTGTGTGTGTGTGCCGGCGCGCGTGTGTGTGTTTATGTGTGTGATTATCTTTGCTACACATTTATCTATTCTTTATGTCCTCCCTTATTGTTTTTTTTTCCTTTCCTCGTTTAAATATATTTTAAGGTCTTCTTCAGCAATTCCAGGCCATCTGTCCTCAGCGTACTAAATAAGCATCCATGGACACATGGCTGCCTCCTCCAGACTGACAAAGGCTCAATGTTACAGAGACGAGAGATGACCCAACAGCAGTGCTGAAGAGGCCTAAAAATATTTAAAGGAAAAAATAGCAAGACTTACTTTTTCTTCATTTGACACCTCTTTTTCCTTGAGTTTATTTCATGTTTTATCATTAGTATATGCCCTTACAGAATGCATTTGCATAATTGCCTGCCAGATAGATATAAGCTTATATTAAAGGTAACACATACTTATAGCATAAAAAGAAATTAAAAACTTTTAATTTCCTTTTAAATCAAGATTGCATACAGTCTCATGCAGTACAACTGGAGAACATTTTAAAGACAGAAAGGTGATAATGTGTAAGAAACATTACTGAAATTTCTACTTCTGTACTAGATACAAGGGGTTCAGAAATATATTTTTAGCAATTTAATAAGAATTTCATCCAATGAATAGACATGCTTTTTAAATAACTCACATAAATTCTAAGACAGTAAGGACACCGTTTTTCTTTTTAAGTCAACAAATTAAAATTTTATATAAAAGACATTGGAAGCGTTCCTTTTCTAGTTTTCTGCTCTTTGATTTTTTTTTGTTTGCATAGCAAATTGACTCATTTTGTTCCCAGTGAATGCTATTCTCTTATATAAATTTGTTGGTTTATTAAATCATTTTATCTAATGAGAGATATTTTAATTGGATGTAAATTATCACTTTATTTTTTATAGCAGATGCTGTGTGAATTACATGAACTTATATGAATTTCTGAGCTACTCATAAGTATTCAGAAAACTGCTGAAACCTGTTAGTTGAATAGAAGATAAGATATTTCTATTCTTTTTATGGGCAGAATGCTGCATATGGAAAAATTGTTGCATTTTCCTCTTTGAGACATTATTTATAAGCAAATGTCTCTTCATTTTTACAGCCTTGCTGCTATGCTTACACCTATATAAGCCAGTTTAATGCCTTCTAGTGCTCCAAAGATCAGAAGACTGGATGCTTCCTGGCATATACTACATCATAAACATGTACACACTGTTTTTAATTGCTCATAGGCCATTATATATCACTTCTAGTGTGCTTTATATTTTTAGTACTAATTTGCTTTCTTAGAAACCTATTCCTTAAAAATGACCATCCTATCATAAATAGTTTTAGTAAATTATTGTTTTACAATGATTAAAAAGAAAAGAGTGATCTAAGAAATCCCCCCTGAATTTCACTTCTACAGACATTAGACTATGTAGTTGCTATATCAAAATGGCTGGCTGACTTCAGAGACATCACCATACTATTTATTTGAAATACAAACTAGAATTTAGTGTTCACAAAATGTTTTTGAAAATGTACATTATTGTATATGATATTAAAACAGACCTTACTAGGACTCTTGTTCTCTGTGGCTTGTGGGTAGAAGGGTGAGGACAATGTTCTGGGGAAGGAAATACACAGAGAATGTCATTAAGAAGCACATGTTCATCCGTGTGTGTCTTGCATTGTTCAGTGTTTTTTATAGAATGTTTTCCCCTTTCTAAAAAAGCATCTAGTGGGTGTTCAGTGGGTTCTTTTGCTTTTTATTCTGTCAATTAGAACTTTGCAACTAATCTTAAAAGAGAAATAAAGTTTGGTAGAGTTCTTAGCTAAAATTTAGAAAATGAGAAGGTCAAAAAACTAGAGTGAGAATTATAAACACAAATGAAAAATCATCAAAAGATTTTATTTCAGTTAAAAATAAAAGGCAAAGCACTTTCAGAAATCAGTAAGACTATAACTAAAGACATGTCCAGGACATGGTTTGATACAAACACAGGATCTCATGTACAGTAAATTTGTCTAATTGCTAAGACTTAATTTTGAATGACATAAAGAATAAATTATGCTCTAACTGTAATTTTTCCATATCATGTGTAAGTGGGTAGGGATCGGTCTCTCTTTACTTATAAGAGATAAAGATACATGGTAAAAATGAAAGGCAAGAAAAGGCAGAAAATGCACACATTTGCTTCTGAGGACCACACAGCTAACCAGATTATAGACTATTTCAGGAAGTTTTTCTTGGAATTTTTTCTTAGTAATTCTTTTCAGTTAGCCATGTGAAATTCCCTATAATTTTAAATGAATAGAGACTCTAATTCATATATGTTTTAGTATATTGCAAGTTAATTTCTTAGGAGAAATATAACTAACCAATCACTTCTAAATGACTCATTTGACAGTAATTCCTAAAGTAGTGAAGTGGCAATTGTTCCACTGAGAAGCAGAGTGGAATGGCAGGAAACATTGCTTCTCAATAGATGTAAATTGTTAATTCTTACTCTATGTCTTACGTTGGCGACATTACCTATCTCCTGAGCCTCAGTTTTCTCCTTTACAATCAGAGATAATAATTATGTCATTGCCTAATGATTATTAATACTAAACATTGTAATATATTCAAAATGCCAAAGAGGTCTAGTCCATAGTAGATACACAGAAAATATAAAGTCTTTTGCACTCATCTTTGCTTGGATTTGTTAGAAGCACAGGGAGGGCCAATTTAATCACCTTCCCCCCTCCCCGCAAAGAAATCTCACAAACTTTGTGAAATAATTAGAACTCATATGAAATATTTTTAGTACTGAAGTCAACAGTTTTCTTAATAAAACTTCTGAATAACAAAAAGAAAATTTTCATGTTTAAAAGACTCATTTGGGTAAGTCTGGTGAGGGAAATTTCTTTGAAAAATCCCCCTAATCAGACACAGAACTATCACAAGCTCTGAAAAGGTGTCTCACTGCTTTTCAACTGATTTTCTTTAAGCCATGTCCAGATTCATGGAGAAGAGACCTGGAAATGTAGAAGGTGGCCCATTCAAATAAAATAATAATAATTTTATAATGAAACAAATTTTGTATGTGCGCAAGTTTGAGTAATAGGTAAACTTCTCATGTTTTAGACAAATCAAGGATTTGTTTACTGTAGTAAGAAATAAATAAAGAATACATAACCTAAAAGTAAGTTCCAAATTATGTTTTCAAATTCACAGAGGTATTAATTTTCTTTAGTCAGTTTTTGTAATCCTACAGAATTAATCCAAATTGTATCCTTTAATTTGTTATAGAGATATCCTGCACTGACGCACATAATAAAAAAAGAATTGATTAGTAATGCAAACAAAAGTATTTTTTACATAAAAATTACATTCAGAAAACAAGAAAATAACTGATTTAGTAAATTACTCTATACCAAAATGCTTCAAGAAATTTTATCATTATCTTTCTACTTAAAAAAATATATACAACTGATGAGTGATATTAAAAGTTTAATTTGCCTCTTCTTGAATTATTCTTGTGGGCATCATTTTTTTTCTCTTAAATAAGTATGTAAGTATGGTATTGTTTTATAGTAAATTTTGAACAAAAAAGTATGAACAGATATAATTATGTAATTTGCAATTATCAGAAAATAGATAAATATACATTTCTAAGTGAGTAGACTCCTTTTAAATATGTGGTGGCACATTCATTTTAAATTGTGTTTGTGTGTATGCACATGTCATGTGCCTCCTCCCCTGCCAGAGAGGCTGTAACTTTTACAGACTTAGTTATACTTTAAAAAACATTACTGACAGCAATCTCTCCTGACTCAGAAATAAACAGAGAAACACAACGGGGCTGGTTTTAAGTTTGTATTCATTCTATTTTACCAATATTACAGGTGGCCTAGGTATACCTTGGCACCTAATGTCTGTTCCTAACGGAACATTTTATCAAAGATCCCATAAAACTAACATCTATCTAACTTGGCTTTACACTTATAGCCAAAGCACTTTGGTTTGCTGTGGCAACAATCAAAATTTCTTTGCTAGGATCTGTTATATCAAGCAGTAATGAGAATTTTGTTTTGTCAAGTAGGAGAACACTAAGTAAAACAGAGGGAAAACAATGTGTGAAGCAAAAATGGTGCATGAGGATACATGTAAAAACAAGCTAATATAAAGAAAGTTGTTCAAGTCTGCCTTGATGAGGATGAATATTATCTCGAAAAACTTGGGTTTAATTTATAAAATAAACTATGACATTTTCTTCTAAATAGGCCAAGTGATAAAAATATTAATACAAATTTGTAGAACTATACATTTTAGGTTTTTATTTAAAAAAAATTTGACTACATTCATAGAATTAATCTTTACTACTTACCTATGCATAAAGAGCTGACCCTTTTAATGTAAAGAAATTTGAATGAATTTATAATAATTTGTGATATATATACATAATGGAATTTGATCAGTCACAATTAAGAATGAAATTATGGCCTTTACTGGAAAATAGATGCAAGTGTAAACCATGATATCAAGAGAAGTCAGATTGAGAGCAATAAATACCAAACTCTTATTTGTGGGTCTTAGAATTCTTTATAGACATAAAAATCCATATATGTGTATGCATGAGATGAGAGAGGAAAGGAACAGGAAGAGGAGAAAGTCAGTGAGGGCACAAAAGGGAGGAGTTGACAGTGAGTGTGGTCAACTATGTATTTGGAAGAAACTGAATGTATGTAAGCTATACAGTGAATAGAAAACAGAATGCACCAATAAATTGATACATAGATACAAATTTTAAATGATATTTAAAATGTTAGAATAGCTTCAGTTCTGTGAAAATTGTCATTATACTGGTATAACCAGATTATACTGAGAATTTCCTCAAAAAATAATGGTACATGAGTAGAGCAAAGGCATATTTCTTGCTATATTTTATGCTCTCTATAAACAGCTGGAAACCTTACTACAAATCTGCACACTTGAAGCTGATGAAGCTGCTACCATCAGGAATTTTGCTACCGAATGCTTTGATAATAGAAGCTAAAATGGAAGTTACACCTGTTCTTTTATTTCATGGGCAAAGAAAGTCATAAGGTCTTGAAATAAGATTAATATACTGAGGAACAGGAAAATACAATTTGACACGTGACCAAATGGTTAGCTGAATGACCAATCATAACTGATGAGACAAAAGTTTAAGTGTGAATGGCCAATCATGACTGGTGAAACAATCAAGAGACAAGAAAGACCAGTGGGTTTTGTCTCTTGTTTACAACCACCTTTAAATCTTATTGATTGCATGGACATCTATATCAACATGTTCAAAGCTGATAAGTAGCTTACCTATCAAAGTTCATTTTAGACAACTTCAAACAAGCAAGCAAACAAAATCAAAACTCACAATCCTCTTCTTGCAGAGATCCACGTCCAAAGTTGTTTCTTCCCAAGTTCAGCCATTAAGCTAGAGGCAGTTTCACTTGTTAACATCAAAGGTTATGTGTGTGTATGTGTGTGTGTGTGTTTTGTTTATAGTGAATATCCTAGAGTCCCAACATGTAAGTAAGGCTATGCAAAATATTTTCAGTTAGTTCTCTGTGCTTTTTTTGCCCTTCTCTTAGAAACTTGGGGCCTTTGCTTAATCCAAAACTGTCCTTGGATTGACATCGCCATTGTTGTTGTAGTGTGGTTTCCAAGCAGTCAAAATACAGAACTGCTTTCAATAACTGGGTGTGTGAGAGAGTCACTTGCATTGAGGAGTGCAGCTGCTCACATGTGACAAATACCGTTAACACCAGGGGTCTTATTACCTCCAGTCGCTAGGTGCTTTTGGAACAAATGCTTCATATTAACTGTCAGATCCTTGAATATGTCAAATTTTGCTTGATACTTGGGTTATTATAACTACTGTTTGTAAACATTACAAAGTCCTCATTAACAAGAGGATGGTTAAGGGTACTTTGACCCAAATGTCTGCCCTCTGAACCAAGATAAAGAATGCATCTTGAATGATGAGGACACTTAGGCAGTTGACTTAAATAGCAACCAGGATCAACTTCCAGCTGAGTAAGTCATCAGGCATTTTCAGTTTCTGACTCCATACAGGTCAGTGTTCTTGGATCAGCTGGTCTAAGACCATTCATGGGTTTGCAAATTAAGAGAGTATCTCGTGTGAGCTGGGTAATAGTCTACTCACAATCAAACATCTTCTCATTGATTATTAAGTTGCCAGTATTTAAGAGTAATTTTTTCTTTCAGAAAAAGGGACATGAACAGCTTTAGAATTCGTCATCTTCTGATCGCTTTCATTCTGAAAATACCCCATGCTATTTTATGTAGTGGTAATGAGCTAGATATTTCTAGTGCTCGCCTGGGTAAGCAGTCATGAGGCTGTTGTGATAAATAATAGTAAGAACACATTGCTCTGATAATAGCAGCTCTCATTGAAGAATGTGAATGTGCCTTTCAAGGGGAAAAAGCAATATAGAATCCTTAGAAAGGCTTTTATTAGCTGAAATGTAGTACAACAATTTTAAAGGGAACAGTTAGGCAAAACAGAGAAGTGCCGATAGTGGGTTTCAAGTATGAATTGTAATTTAGGACATCTGGCCCCTCAACCCATGCAATTAGAAAACTAAGATAATTTCTATTAGCCAAAAAAAAAAAAAAATCTGCTCTACACTTTATCAACTCATAAAGCCACCAGTAAATTCTATTATTCACTGTTGAATAAAGCCAGAACTGAAATTCTATCGAGAACAAGACTCTTGCAGTAATTCATTCTCTACTTCTTTATAGCATAATCAGTTATATTCCATCTATGACAGTCAAGGTTAAAGGCATGTCTCATTAGTTTCATTTAAATGTATGGACTAATTGCTATTTTATATGAGATTATTATAGTGTTAGTTAAAAATTCGGATTTATTTCTCAAAGAATTTTTTAAACTTTCAATATTTTAAATAAATTTTGGTCATAATTAAAACTAGGATTAAATTTGTAATGGCCAAGGTAAGGTGGTTTGGGTGATGCTGGATGAAAGACCAAGTCAGGTTCTACATTGGGTAATGGAGGCTTGACTGAATGTAGACACAAGTATGCTTTCATTTCTCTGATGTTCTTTAGTAAAATGTTTTAGGAAAACTTAAGTTTGCTCTAGGCTCAACATATACTAGGCTCACTGTATATATTACTCTGTAGAGGAGAATCTTAAAATGAAGCTGGCAGAGCTGTGCCCCACCCTTCCTTTTTGAGTATGACAGTTGTGAGACTCCTCAGTTTACTCACATGTGTGATGAAACAAAGATGGCCTGCATTATGTGATGTCACTGAAGTGGAAACTGAAGAATAGCTCTTGGTCTTCTGAGTTTATTCTGAGATGAAAATTCTTTGCAGGTCTGACCCTGTTAAAGTGTAAAGAAAAGTAATTTTTGTTCTATTGTCTCCTGCATCTCTTCCTAGCACTATGATACATATGTACATATTGTGGTATATTTTTATAGGTTTTACTCTTAGTGCATTTACAGATTAGGTCTCACAATGCTGGTCTCATACCTGTAGACTCAAGTGCTGCTATTACCACAGCCTCCTATGTAGTTTTGTCTGTTGATACACACAAGGTTTATCTCTTGCTCTTCCTTTCCATGAGTTTTCACTTTAGAGGCCCTGAAAAGATAAAGTTTTATAGAAGACATCCAATTTATATATATTTTAACACTATCATCTATTATGACAAGTTTTGTGGTGTAATAATATGGATATAAAAGGAAATCAACACATTTGCCTTTTACATCCCAAGAGAGCAAACACCCAATGGATGTTGTTTTTGGAACTCTCAGTGGAAATAGTACCATAAGTGGTCAGTATGATTACAAGTTTGCAGAAGATAGTGAAGAAGGAACCTGGAGCCTTGACTAAATAAAAAAAAATGAACCAACAAAGAGTCAAAAGTCTCTTGGTGCAGATTTGGTGTCTAGAGGCTCTACACCACTTCTGCCATCTCCTTTACTCACTCTCCTTGACTTCAGATTTGCTAATCAGAAACAATATGAAAACACAAAGTTACACTCATTCTTGAAAGTATCACTTCTGAAACTTGGGAAGGCAAAAAGGGATTAGAGAATTTGTTAATAAGCCAAGAAATTCTTGAATATTAATTCAATATAACAAGCCTAAGCAGTAACATTTCAGTTAGTAGGTAAGTTTTGATCTTCATTTTAACTGTGGGCAGAGTACACTAGATTCAGCCTCTGACTGTGGATATTTTTGATTATGTTGTTCTTGATTTGACCAGTTTTTCAGTCTTAATGTTTGCACAGAGATTCTCTAAAAGTCCCCTGTGTCTTCAGTGCAGTTCCCATTTTGGGAGCTGCAAGCCACTGGTGTGTGAGGACACATACCAGCAAAGAAGAGATTGTATACAGTGAAACTGGGCAAATCAGAAACTGTATTTGCATTCAGCTAGGGACTTTCTTGGAATAGTGTCTCACCAGAGACTGTGTAGGTTCCAGGCTCTGTGTGAGAAAAATGAGAAGACACTGAAGTTCCTCAGTTAACTCCATTGGTACAGGCTTTTCTAATCTTTATTACACAAATATTTAGTTTGCTGATTTTGAAGTGAAGAAGAATATAAATTTCGATCCTTGCTTTCTGGCTATGGTCTGGCATTTTATTAGCCCTATGTTCATGTCTTATATCTTTCTTTCTGAATGGTCTCTCAAATAGAATGGGGTTGCACTTTTAGATGCACCATTAAAAGATGCTGCTAGAAACAGATCTTTCCTTTTGTCAACCACATGTGACCCAAGACCACCCTCAAAATCTATTTCCCTTTACTCAGGAATATTTTTATGTTCATCTTTAAGGCACCTTTGTTATGTAGCCTCTCTGCATCTGTGAACCACAGGAAGACTACATTTATTTTCAAGCTAATATCCACTTGTAAGTGAATACATACAATGCTTGTCTTTCTTAATCTGGGTTATCACCCTCTGGATGATTTCCTTTCTAATTCTATTTATTTGCCTGAAAATTTTATGTTTTCATTGTTTTAACAGTGAATAATATCAATTCTGTAAGTGTGCCACATTTTCTTTATCTGTTCTTTAGTTGAGGAACATCTAGGTTATTTCCAAGTTCCAGCTACTATTAATAAATCTTTCATAAATATAGTTGAGAAACTGTCTTTATGATATGATTGAGGATCCTTCGGGTATATGCCAATGTTTGGTATAGCGAGATCTTGAGATAGATTGATTTTCAATTGTTTGAGAAAATATCACATTGATTCCAGAGTGCCTGTACAAGTTTGTAATTTCCCCAGCAGTTGAAGACTGTTCCCCTTGCTCCACATTCTTCCTAGTATAACAGTCATTTATGTTTTTATTTTAGCCATTTTGACAGGTTTAAAACGGAATCCCATGTACATGAATTGATAGGCCTAACATCATAAAAAACGGTCAGGTGCAGACTACCCAGTTGGAGGAGTAAGTGAGTTAGCCATCTCCCAGATGCACTTCCCTATTTCCAGGATTCTGTTGCTCCAAACATGTTCCAAAGACCAGGCCCTCCCATCTCATCATCCTCTAAGCAGCGAGGCCTTATCCCCAACTTCCCAAACTTCATGGCTCAGGTACATTCCTCATCAGTCACAAAAACAAGTGACTTGCTTGCCTTCCAAGCTGCAGCAGTTCCCAGATTCTATTCCTTGGACCCATCCTGCAGCCCTCCCTCCCCAGGTGCAATCCCACTATTCCAATGCAGTGCTCATCAGTCTGAGCATCAGACTACAGGGGCTAAGTTGCAGACCACACCAGTCAGGAAAAGAGGTATAGACCAAAGCAGTCAGAAAAAGAAGTCATGCCATGTCAACCAGAAGAACAAAGATCTCTCCCGTTACTGCACCTAAAGCCAAGGTAACTACCATGGGACCAGCACCCAACTTTGACAGAAATTCCCTACTAGATCAGAGGTCCCATCAGCCACAAAGACTATAAGACAAAAAGGGAAACAGAAACCAAGAGAATAAACACTGATTCAACAAAGAAAAGCTCAAAAATTAGCACCTATATAATCATTCCCAAACCAGATGTCTAAACACCCGAGGAAGGGCACAACCAATACCACTCAGGCCAATATGGTATCACCAGACTCTGGTTATTCTACAACAGCAGGAACTAAATGTTCCAAGGTAGCTGAAGCACAAGAAAACTACCATAAAAATAACTTTATGAAGATGACAGATATCTTTACAGAACAAATGAAAAACTTGCTTAGAAAAATTGAGGAAAATACAACCAAAAAATTAGAGAAAATCAAAAAGCTCTTAAAGAATGACAAGAGAGCCAAGAAAAACAAACAAAAAACAAACAAAACAGGTGACAGAAACTGTTCAACAACTTACAATACAAATAGAAGAAAAAAAATGCAAACTGAGGGAACTCTGGAAGTGGAAAATCTGGATAAGCAAACAAGAATCACAGATGCAAGCTTCATCAATAGAATACAAGAATTGAAATGATATCAAGCATTGGAGATATGATATAAAGAATAGACCAATCATTGGTCAAAGACAATGTTAAGAGGAAAAATCTCCTAACACAACACATTCAGGAAATCTGGGACTCTATAAAAAGACAAAACCTAAGAATAATAGGAATAGAAGAATGTGAAGAATCCCAACTCAGAAAATTAGAGAATATATTTAACAAACTCATAGAAAACAATTTCTGTAACCTAAAGCAGCACATGCCTATAAAAGTGGAAGAAGCTTACAGAATATTAAATAGATTGGATAATTGAAGAAAGTTCCAGGGTTACACAATAATCAAAATACTGAATATACATAACAAGAAAGAAATACCAAAATCTTCATGGCAAAAAGACTAAATAATATACAAAGACAGACCTAACTGAATCACATTCAACTTCTTAATGTTGTCTCTAAAGAGCCAGGAGGTCTGGGACTACTGTGTTGCAGAGATCATGGATGCTATCCCAGATTACTGTACTCAGCCAAACTTTCAGTCATAATACATGGAGAAAACAAGATATTTCATGGCAAACTCAATTTAAACAATATTCTGTCCACATATCTAGCACTACAAAAAATATGAGAAGGAAAACTCCAACCCAAGGAGAATAAATACAGCCATGAAAACACAGACAATAAATAATATCACACTACCAAATACCAAGGAAGGGAAACTCCCAACACACACACACATACAAACACATGCACGCACGTGCATGCACACACACACACAAACACACACGACCACAAGTATTCACAAACTGAATCTGAGAACACATCAAAATTATCCACTATGATCTAGCAGGCTTCAACCAAGAAATGTAAGGATGATTTAACATATGAAAATATATCATAGTGATTCACTGTATAAACTAAATGCAATAATGATTATCTCATTAAATACAGAAAAAGCCTTTGACAAAATCCCACATTCCTTTTATGATAAAATTCTTGAATGGATCATGGGTACAAGGACATACCTGAACATAATAAAAGCAGTATCTAACAACCAATAGCCAATAAAGAAATTAAAGATATAGTTCTCCAAGTTTTACCTAAAGCAATAAGAAAATGAAAGAAGATTAAGGGGACACAAATTGGAAAAGAAGTGAAACTATCTCTATTTGCAGATGATGTGATTGTATACACAAGTGATCCTCAAAATTCTACCAGGGAACTTCTAGAGCTGATAAACACCTTCACTAAGCAATATTGGGACCTTGGGACCTTGGGAACCCCTGCCCATGGGATGGATGGGGAGATGTGGAAAAGAAGGAATGACCTGATGTTGTGGGAGGGGGAAAGGACCTTGATTAAGGATATACAGGGATAGAAAATGTGACTTCTTTATTCATAATAAAAAAAAGGAAAAAAAGCCAAATTTTTATTGATTGTAATTCCATTGATTAGGGTTTATAGCATATCTTATATCTCTATACTGTGCTGGTTTGTTTTTTACAATATAAATTGAGTCACTGTGGAAGAGGGACCCTCTACTGAAGATTTGTCTTATAATATTGAATGGTGGACATGTCCATAGAGCATTTTCTTGATTAATGATGGATGTACAAGAAGACCACTGAGGGTGCTACTTCCCTTGAGATGGTGGTCCTGTGTTGTATAAGAATACAAGCTGAGCATCCAGAGAGAACATTCTGGTAAATCACATTCCTCTGTTCCTCTGTGTTCTCTGCTTCAGTTCCTGCCTCCAGCTCCCTGCCTTGGCTTTCACTTATGATTAACTATTAATTCTCTCTCCCCTAAGTTGAAATTAGCAGATCTTGGCAACAAGAAGCAAATTATGAAGTAATAATGAATTAATGACAACATTAATATTTCAGAATATTTTATAATACAACAGATTTGATTCTTCCTAAGAATAGGAAGAAATCATATTTTATACCAGTAGGTTCATATTTTAAGTATATATTTACCTAATCTATATAAATTTAAAGAACACTAAAATGGTCTGTGTCAAACAATGGGAGTTGACAAAGCTATGTGTAAATTTAACAAGTCCAAGGCTATATTTGGATTACTACATCCTTTATAGCACCAGTAGAAAAGTAAACTGGACAAGGTATACCCCTTTATGACTCTTCTAAATAACTTGCCTTGGGAAATCAGGAAAAAGCTTTGTTATCTCTCAACTAAAATTGGCAGTAAAGGGATAAGTTAGATGCCTAGGTGTCATCTAGACAACCAATTCTCCTCTGTCTTCACTTACCATTACTATTAAGTCAACCACTTAAATTTTTCTTATATTAAATAATTTCAGTTTATGTCACTGAATCAGTGGCATTATCTTCTAATGCCTTCCTACAGTATAGTTTCTCTGAAATTAGTTTTTCTCATTGCATTCAAGTATCATTTTTTTTAAAAAAAAATAGCACAATATCAAATCTCTGTCATAGTGAAAAACCATTCACCTGCTTCTCTTAAGTGCAGCAGCAAAGTGGTGGATGTGTTCATTTTTTATCTCTTTCTTTTAGAAATTCTTTCATATGATTGGTGTTCCTTAACTTTTTCTGGAATCTTGAATGTCTAGACACATAATGATGGACAATACTGAAGGGCAAAGAAATCAGTGGCACCTTCTGTTTGCTTTTGTTCAGTTCCATTTTCTCATGAGGATTGTCACCTGACTAGAAGGCTGACTGGAGGTTCTGTATAAATGGGGGAAGTCAGGGAAATGTTTTGACAGCTAGTTGCTTTGAAGTACTCTTGAGAAAATGGCAAGTTACTGAGCAAGAGCCTCCCACAGGCTGTTACCTTGTGTTCTACTGCTAAAAGAAAATGTTCTTCTGCCTTTCATTCTAAATGTGTCTGTGTCAGTCTAGAGCACGAACAAGCCTGTTTGATTTTCTCTTTCAGGCCATACCATCTTCTTAAGCTGTATTTATTATGAAGATCAATCACTCACCCACTGGGCTTTGAAAACAGTTTGGGGGCAAGGCCTCAGAGAAAATGCTTTTGTTATCATCCATTGGGACTCTACATAGACATGAATGAAGAATTCCACTGTCTCAATTCTTTGAGAAACGTCGTGCTAAAGAAAGAACCTGGAACACCCCTGTGCTTGTTAGGTTTATCAGCTTGACACAAACTAGAATCATCACGTAAGAAGAAACCTCAACTGAGAAACTGCCTTCCTAAGAGGAGCCTGAGGGCATGTCTGCAAGTCATGTTCTTGATTCAGAATGATGTAGGACGACACAGTTCACTGTGTCAGGGCACATCTGGACAGGGAGTCCTTGGTTGAATAAGAAATCAAGCAAGCTGAGTGCATCATGGATACCAAGGCTGTGATTCTTGCCTCTGCTCATGCATGACTTTCCTTCCTAATCAACTGTGAACAGGACTTGTAAGCCAAAATAAAATAATAAAAAAAAAATAGTAGACCAATTTCCATGCCTGTGTGTTGTTCTCTCTCTCTCTCTCTCTCTCTCTCTCTCTCTCTCTCTCTCTCTCTCTCTCTCTCTCTCTCTCTCTCTCTGTGTGTGTGTGTGTGTGTGTGTGTGTGTGTGTGTGTGTGTGTGTGTGTGCCTGTTATTGTATCACTCTCTTAAGTGACTTCTTAAAAAGCTCATCCCTTTAAAGAAGAAACCAGGGGAGCATGACCTAAGCAGGACTCATGGGGGCTCCCAGAGACTGAAACAGAAAGCAAAGGTCCTGCACTGGTCTTCACTAGGTCTGTTGCATATGCTATATTTCGTTTTTGTGGGACTTTTAACTCCAGTGTATCTCTGACTCTTTTCTCTGCTCTTGAGACTCTTTTCCTCCTTTTTGGTACCCTTATCCTGCCTCTTTATTAGTGAGTGTAAGCTTGTCTTATTGAATCTTGTTTTGTACTGTTTGGCTGCTGCCTCCAGAGTCTTCCTCTTTTATAAAGAGGAAACACAGAGGAGAGTGTATTTGGGGAAAGAGAAGAGACAGAGGAAGCTGGGAAAAGGAGAGGGAGGGACACTTGTGTTTGGAATGTATTATAGAAGCTAAGAATCTATTTTCAATAAAAAGAAAAATATTCTTTTTTATTTCTTTACTCCTCCTATATCATTTGCTTCTCTGAACTTTCTTACAATTTTATTCACTTATAGCAAAATTGTTATTTTGCTTTCTGTACTTTTGTGATGTAGGTCATTTTTTTTGTGCCACTTCTATCAATTGAAGGAGGATCTAGAGAAAGAATATATATAATTAACAGGCCAATCAGAATTATTTTATTTTCAATGTCTTGTTTAAACAGCTTAAATGTATTTATCACTAACATTAAGAATCATAGCTCTTTTATTTTGAAATAGTGATTATTTTATGAATTAAGGTACATCAAAAATATTCCCATTAACATGCAAATATTTTTATTCATTTTTTTAAAAGTAACCAGAGTTTATTTACAAAAGTGAATTACTGACCATATCAAATAATTTTTCGATAGTTCTATTTTTGAACTTAGTACTGTTTAAGGCATTGAATTAATGATAAACTATCAATATTCAGTAATATGGAAATCAGTTAAATAAAATATATTAACATATATGAGTGTAAAAATTTAAAAGATGTTTAGGCAATTTCAGTCATTTAAATAAATTCTTAATTGCTATGACAGCCCTAGTCACACTTCTGGTGATTTTTTCCCCCTGTAAATAAAGTATTCAGTTATCATTCATATTAAGAAATGAGTTAAAGATAAAGCCATGAATAAAAATTAATTAAATTATAGTCCAGTGTGAACTTGTTTAACATCCAAACAATTGATAATAAATGTTTCTCTGAAGACTTGAACGCTATCATAGGATTGTCACAGAAGATGGTTATTACAGTGAATTCATGATAGGTTCCTCTTAGCTGGTTACAGATATTATCAACAGACATCAGGCATTTAATATTACCCAAAGTCTAGCCTTAAAAATTAGTCTCTAGGTTGCATATACATTTCATCCAAAACCATTAATCTGTCTGCAGAAATAGCTCATGGGACCAGAAGAAACAAAAAAGGCTGTGTGTTAGGAAATGACTTGTAACTTAACGTGCTGTAAAATTACACTGATGTCATTTTAAACTAATTACTCAAGGTTTCTTTGAAAAGGGCCTTATTTCACTTTCCATTCTTCATCCCTTTACTGTTTATATCTTCACTATCTTTGATTTCTTCTCTTCTTATATTTTCCTCTGTCTATTCACCTTTTCCATATTTTCTCCAAAATGCAAACAATTTTCCAGAATTATTTTGCCTGCAAAAAAAATTGTATGTAAAGAAATCTGTTTTTTCCTTTGATCTCTCTATCTATGTCATTGTTTTTTCTTCTACTGCCACTCATGTATCTAATATGTTTCTATGCTTGAGGATTGATTGATTAGAAGAATAACTGTAAATTGCCTCTGATGACTTCATTTAGACTAATGGTTTTGAAAAAGCAAATAGGCCTGATTATGTGTCGCATCATGTGAGTAATACTTTAAGTAGTGGTGATGTGGGATGTCTTTCTGTATGCTGTAAATTATCATTGGATAATAAAGGAGATGTTTTGGTCTATGGCAAGGCATCATTCAGAAGATTGAAAGAATGAAATATGTCTGTCTGGTGTTTAATTATAAAACAAAAATATTTGGATTAATATTTAGACAACTATATATATATATATACATATATATACATACATCTAAACATCTTTTTAAAAGTAGCAGCATTATTTGTAATAGCAAGAACCTGGAACAACCTAGATGTCCCTCAACTAAATAATGGATTAACAAACTGTAGTACATCTACACAATGGAGTACTATTCAGCAGTAAGAAAAAAATGATACATTCTAAAATTTGCAGGCAAATGGATGGATTTGGATAATATCCACCTGAGCAAGGTATCACAAGCCCAGAAAGATAAGGAAGGGATGTACTCATTAGTGGCTTTAAACAAAAAAACAAAAAGCAAAGCAAGTCCAAGCTGCAAACCACAGCCACTGTACAGCTTGTGATCTGAAGCACCTTGGACCAGCACCTTGGAGCACATTCCCTCCAGAGGAACACCTGTCCCAGTCTTGATGTTGGTGTGAGGAAAGTGGATCTGCCTGGAGTCGATGCTGAAATAAGCCACAGTGGGACCTTGGGACCTCCTACCCTTGCTGGGAAGGAGATAAAGTGATGGGGAGAAGAGAGAGTGACTGGGATGGGTGAGAGGGGGAAGGGAGTTTGAACTACGTGATACATGGATAAAAAATATGACTTTATCCATAATAAAAAGTCATGTTCTACTCACTGGAAAAATATATATTTGCTTATATACATTTTTCTTTTCTCAACAAATAGTAGAAAAAGCAATTAATATTCTGTTTTAATCCTTCCATGCAAATGTACATTTAATTTAAGCCTTTATAGTATACTTGGTATACTTGCAATGAGTTATAATCAAAATATATGTGGAAATTTATAATACACTTTATGTTAAACATTATATCTGCTAATATGAATTTTATTATGCAAGTTCCACAATAATGAAATAACAGAATTAGCTAATAATTCACATATACTACTTCTGAAAATATGTCTTAAGTTATGAAAGATTATATACATAGAGAATCTGCTATAGCCATGATTCTTGCAGTATTATTCAAACTTACCCAATTCTTATATTTATGGTTGTGAGCCAAGCCTTTAATGGCTGAGCTATCCCTCCAGCCCCAAACTTACCTAATTCTTAACTCTGTCTATATGTCTATCAGTAGATGAACAGATAAGAAATGTGATTGCATCATGCTATTTGCATGAAGATATACAAAAATGGAAATTATATTAAGTGAAATTTAAACTAAACTCAGACAAATATATTTCATTCTTTCAGTTTTCTAATATTTAGATTGAGAAATACAAAATAGAAAACAGGCTACACTCTAGGAGAAAAGCATGAGAGAAAGCAGAGTAATATAATGTAATGGGAGGTGAAACCACTCAAACTATATTATATATAATATAAATCCATCAGCTGTGTGTTATATGTATGTCACAGTAAAACCTATTATTTTTGAGTTAATATGTGCTAATAATTTTAAGGTATCATGTTTCTGTTCGTCATTTCCTGAAAGTTACATGTGTTTGGTAATTTATGGCTGCTGTGTATTTTAAAAAGTTATCTTAGATGGTGTCTCTGAATGTGCTTATTTATAAAGGTTTTTAACTAGCACACTTTTTAAAATATGACAAGGTGAAACAAAGGTAAGTTTTTACTTTTATTTATTGTGAAGCAACATAAATGGTGTTTAATTAAAAATCAAAAACACCTCTTATGTAAAGAATCTAGTTATACTTTATTTTTTTATTAGATGTTAGTTCTGAACAATGAATTTCTATATACTTTCATATTAGAGAGGCTACATTCCTCATAATTTAGTATACTTAGAAACTAGAAAATTTAAAGATAATTTGAAAGTGTCAAATGACCAAGAGATAAAAATTTAGCTATCATTAAAATAAGAACTTACCAAGAACCTACAATTTGAGAGAAGTTTTGAAACTTAGGGCCACAAATTGCATCAAAGATATCTGTATACTAGACCTCTATTAAACAAATCACCGCATCATGTACTTCTAAAAAAAATGATCAGGCCTTACATGGAATTCAGAAGGTTTATAACTTAAACATAAAGATTGAATTTTATTATATAATGCATAAATACAAGGGAAATTGATGCTGTTAGTAGCTTTGCTACATTCCAGTTTGGTTTAAATATTTCTTTTCCTTCAAAAATGAATATTATATCCAGGCATGGTGGGGAGTTCACTCAGCAGATGAGATATGTAGACTGCAGTGAGCTTATGGCCAGGTTGGTGAATATAATGAGTTCCAGGGTAGCCATGTCTACATAATGAAAGCCTGTATCAAACAAGGAGAAGAAAAGAAGATAAGGATGAAAATGGAGAGAGGAAAAACATGGAAAGGGTAGGACAGGACAAAGGGAAAGAAAGAAATATCTATGCTAAATATGAGCCTTTTAAATATCATGTTAGACAATATTGTTTTAGAATAATATTGGAAAAAATAATAAAAAACCAAAATTAACTTAAAGATTTAATATTCAATATATATTAAGAAGGCAATGAAGTGCAGTATCAACACTACTTAACTTTTTAAAAATAAACTTCTGTTTGTCCAGATTTTTCCTTATAGTTTCACACATTATACAGTTGCTCATATTCTTTTATTTATGAATACTAGCTATTCTTAGGAAACAAACCTTCATTTGAGATGAAATTACATTAATTCTGAGGAACATACACCACATATTTTGATCAATTTCTCTCAATGTGAGTATGCCTGGTATTTTTTTATGGAATTTCAGCTAGACTTTCTGCTCATGCAAACACATCATATGCCCATATTATCATAGTTATCATTGATAATATCAGCTTTATTCATTTCATTAATAAAATATTTGCTTAGTGCCACCTATCTGAAATTGTTCTTTCCAGAATTTTATTAATTGAATATCAATGAATATATTCATTTTACACTCAAGGTGTGTATATAGTATTGAATAGTGTCTCAAAATATTCAAGGACTGGGGAAACATGTAAGACCTGTAGATGAAATCAAATTAATATAATGAAGAATTTACATAGGCTCTAACTGCAATGTTACTGGAATTATTATAGGAAAGAGATATGGAAAACAATAAAAACATTCATGAGGGAAATGCTATGCAAATACAAAAGCAGTGATAAAAAGGATGCATCTCTAGGCCAATGAATGTCCTCAAGGATTGCTAGCAAAATTCAAAGCCAGCAAGTAGCCAGGCAGGGTCTTTCCTTGGAAGAAAGTTGCTCATATGTTGATTTCAGACTTCTAAACCCCAGCAGCTCCTAATTGCATATGTTCTTTTTTTGTTACACATAATGTGTGATAATTATATTATCTAGGAGAAGCTTGTTTAATCACACTGTTGATTTAGCTGTTTAAAGTTTTATAGGTTTGACCTCTTAACAGAATCTTTCTGCTGGTGTTCTGCACTTCTGGCATGAGACTATCAATTGTTGAATTAATTACTCAGTTTTCTTTTATCTCTCCTGTCTACCTTTTGTAATTTCTTCTCCTCTTTTTCTTCCCCCTCCTGATATTCACTATTCTCTTCCTTCTTGAGGCCTTGTCTCTGTCCCCTTTCTCTCTCCTTTTCTCTCATATACTTTCCCAATATTTTATCTTTCTTTAGGTAGTCTAAGATTTACTTTATATTTTCCAAAATTGCTTTTCTTTCTAACATGGACCTTTTAAAATAATCAATTTCTCTCCTTACAGACAATGGGAGAAGAAGGGGGAGTAAGATGACGTAGGTGTTATGTATTCCAGTGTCATTTTTCTACAACTGTCACATAATTAGTATCATTGTATGTGCCTGGTTATCATCCTACTTACTTACTATTAGTCAATATCTACTTATCTTTTCAACACTTACCTCTTTTCATCCCAGGACTTACATAAAAGTGGCACAAATAAATACTAACAGCTAGTATAAAATTTAGACATTTTAACAGGTTTTATAATTATTATATATAAATTAGAAGGAAATTGGATAAACAGGATATGCTAGACAGTTTGGAAGAAGAAAGGAGAAGAGATGAATATAATTAAATTAAAATCTGATGAACAAAAACAAAGCTATTAAAAATTATTTTATGTCCTGAGAATAACAAAATATTTACCAAAATTCCTATGGGACACATAAAAAGTAACCAAATAGAAATCATGCAAAATAAAATCTTCCTATTCTAAAAGGATGTGATCTCATGCAGTAATTCCAATCATCAATTTATGTTGAAGTTTAACTAGCACAATTATCCTGCAGTAAAATGAATAGATAAAATATTTACTTCCTTTGCATTGCTGCTCAATTACAACACAATAGATGGCTTCCTTTCAGTTTGTGGAAAATTAGCAAATTAAGCATCAGGGGAATAATCCGCACAGTACATAATTATATAGAGTGACTACAAAAAACCCTCTCCATCTTCAGATACTTCTCAATAAATGGAAAATAAATAATTCTCCAAGTTTTACCTTCTTGATATAGAAGCTAAGTGTTATGATAGTAGTTTTACTCATAGACTCATGAATATGCCAACATTATTTTTGTAAATTAAAATTGGGGAAAACTGACCCACAAAATGAGTTGCAAGTAAGAGTGACAGTTTTGCTTACTATATTTTGATGCATTTCCTCTTCTCAATAATTTTATGTTGTTTTGTTTGTTTAAATGGACTCATTGCAGAGCACCATTCTAATATACTTGAAGGCCTGGCTTATATACTTCTATACTCAAATTTGTATCTCATTTCTTTTGTATAAATTCTTAAAATTGAAAATAACACATCAAATCATTAGTAAATGCCAGTGAAACATCACTGAATTCAAAGACCCTATAGTGCTATGATTTTTTAAAAAACATTTCTTTACATTGTTTCTGTGCTTTCAGTTTCATACAATGTTTTTGAACATATTCTCTTCCAGGCTCTTCCCAGATACAACCTTCCTTCTTTACCCACACAACTGTGTCATTTCTTTTATCTCTTGAAGATCAGTTTGTGGCATCCCAAATATTCTTATATGCATGGTCTTCCACTAAAGCATGATTGATTTATCAAAGGCTATCATCTTAGAGAAAACCAACTTTTACCAACAGCTAAAAATTTCTAATCATATTATGAGTAGGGGCTAGGGTTGGGATTGTGGGTCCAACTCTCCTGCAGTTTGTAGCTGCCCTGCTGTATTTGGAAAATATTGTCCTGTAGATATCATGGCCTCTGCTGCTTGAAATCTTTCTTTACTTCCTCTGCAAAAATCTCTGAACTTGGGATCATTTTATCTCTGATAAAAGCCTCTTCTTTTAGGCCAGATTCTATAATAAGGAATGTGGAATATAGTACAATAACCTGCAGACCCGTGATTCATTAGGAAGTGGATGTTCTATTATTACTTGTAAGGACCTCAGGACTGCTTGTTGAACGAAATCAATTTGACTAACACAAATACAAGAGATAATTTTATATTTACTGATTGTTTAATTATCCATGTCCTCAGTCAACATAATATTCTTCTCAGTAAACTCCCTTTGAATGAAGGTTGTATATCAGCATGAAAGAATAATACTTCTAAATTTTATTTACAAACTTATCTATTGGACTCCATTCCCATGATTTACCATCTTTGCTCAAACATTTGTGAGTTCATATTGTCTGTAGACAACTTTTAAATATGATAACATGCAATGCTTCTCAATTGAAGCACTTAGATTTGGACTTTCTGTGTCAACTGTTTCAGGGCAGTAGAACCATTGGTAAGTTTAAATATGTTAACCTACTTTTCTTGCCAAATGCAAAATCAAAATTCTACTTGGTCTTATGTTTCCACATCATCAAGATCAAAAAATGGTCACTTTTGACATAACCAATTTTTGTTATTTATATGGCTAAGTATAGTAGCAAAATGATATAAAATATAAAACATGGAAAAACAGTCAAGAAAAATCGGAATTTTTTCAAAGATGATTCTACAAAGTAGAAAGCTATAAATGCATAAGCATAAAGGATGAAAATAGATACAGAATAGTGATTGAAGATTCAGGTGAACTGTAATCTCAATGAACTGAAAACATTGACTGCATAGCATATCTGGTTTAATTAAATGTATTGTATTTTTAATAATAAAACAAATGACATGTCATTTAAAAAGATCATAAACACAATTATGCTTTTAGACTTGTGAGACTGCATAAACTTAAAAAAGTGAAAGAAAAAATATATGTAAGCAGTGATGGCATTTTTGCTGATTACAAATAAAAATAGGAAAAGGACATATAGGATGGAGTCCTTCTAGAGACACTTCACTTCAAGGTCCTGTGCTATGATCTTTGTATTCATTATTAACTTACTTAATTTGATGTATTCACTATTGATAGTTTTAGAAATGAATGCATCTTCACTCATTCCAAAAAAGGCAAGGTGGTACTTTAACTGAATAAATTTATGACCAACATTTTATAAGTGAGTGGTTAAACAGTAGTAAGTCACTCCAGTAGCTCAGCCAGGAGAGATGAGTAGCATTTGGTGCTCATATTTCTTTCCAGAGCCTACAGGTCTTGATGTCTTTCAGGTTAGGTTTATTTCTTAGCTGAGGTATGAACTAAAGATCAAGTTCTTAAGGATGACAAAATACCAGCTCAAGATGTCAAGATTTTAAAGACTAGTAATCACAGGCAGCTAAGGTTAACATCCTGAATCTTTTCTTAAGGGAACTGGTGACTCTAATTACACAGAACAGTTCTAAATACAACTTTCACATATTGTGTTATTCTAACCTATTTTACAACACACATGACAAAGGAAACAAATACTGAGTCACAGCTTATTTTTTTAAAAATAATTAAGCAAAAAGGAAGGAAAGAAGGGAAGTATGGGTAGAATGGAAAGGTTTGACACTTTCATATTTTACATATATACTAATCTTTGTGTTAATAATCTTAAGATTGTCTGGTAACTGAGGAGGTATTGAATAACCTGGCCTTGAGTTACAAATGATTGTGAGCTGCTATGTGAGTGTTGGTAATAGAACCCAGGTGCTTTTTCAAGAGTAGCCAATGTTCTTAACCCCTAAGTCATCATGACATTTACAGGCAATTGAACACATTACCACAGGATCCCATTTGCACAGATACTGAGAGCAACAATTAATAAATAGCACCTCCTGAAACTGAGAAGCTTCTGTAAAGCAAGAACTTGGTGGACAAGAAGACAAAATGACAGTGTACAGAATAGGAAGAGATCTTCATCAACCTTACATCTTAAAGAGGACTGATCTCTAAAACATAAAAAGAACTCCAGAAACTAGACATCAAAGTACTAAATAATTCAATTAAAAAAATGAAGTAGAGACCTAAACAGAGAATTCCCAACAGAAGAATCTCAAATTGGTGAACATTTAAAGAAGTGATCAACATCCTTAGCCATTAGTGAAATGCAAATCAAAACAACTCTGAGATTCCATCTTACACCTCTCAGAATGGCTAGGATCAAAAACATTGATGACAGCCTATGCTGAAGGGGATGGAGGGCAAAGGGAACATTTCTTCATTGCCTGTGGGAGTATAACTTGTAGAGCCACTTTGAAAATCAGTATGGTGGTTTCTTAGAAAATTGAGAATTAATCTACCTCACTATCAAGGAATAACAAAGAATGCACATTAATACCACAAGAACATTTGTTCAACTATGTTCATAGCAGCACTATTTATAATAGTCAGAACCTGGAAACAATCTAAATACCCCTCAACTGAAGACTGAATTTTAAAAATGTGGTACCTTTATACAATAAAGTATTATGCAACAAAATAAATAAATTAATTAATTAAAAATAAAAAAAGACAGACATCATGACTGGATAAAAACATCTTGAGTGAGGTAACATAGACCCAGAAAGATAAACATGGTATGTACTCACTCATTAGTGGATTTTAGATGTAAAGCAAAGGATAACCAAGATACAATCCATAGCACCTGAGCATCCAGGCAACAAGAAGAACCTTAAAAAAGAGATCCATGGATCCTGGGAAAGGTGAAATAGATAAGATCTTACAAGTAAACAGCTAACAGTGGAGGTGGTAAAGCAACATAAAGGAACGGGGTGGTAGAGTTAGGGGAGGGACAGAAGAGGAAGAACAATGAAATAGACATCTTGTAGAGGGAGCCATTTTGTGGTTATAGAAACAGCTGGTTCTAGGGAAGTACCCAAGAACCTACAAAGATGACCACAGCAATAGTGGAGAGGGTGATTATTTTGCTATATGGAAATTGAAACTTTCCTTTTTGATTAGACAGAAAAAAGGAAGTGTGGTGGAATGTTCTCTGTATGCTGTAAATAAAGGAGTTGTTTTGATCTATGCACAGCACTATAGAAGTGGGTGGAGGACAGGCAGATATGAGAAGGGCAGAGTTAGCCAGTCTCCATCTGACTCCTGAGGAGGAAACATATAATCCAGGTGAGCCTCAGGCTGGGCCACATGGCAGGTAGATTATAGAAATGGGTTGAATTAAGATGAAAGAGCTAGCTAGTAATGTGCTTGAGACATGGACCAAACAGTATGAAGTTAATATAAGTATCTGATTTATTTCTTTGGGGGCCAAAAGCTGCCATGGGCTAGGTCCAAACCTCCATACCAAATGGGCTGGGAAACCTTCTACATCACCTCTATAATCAAATTGATAACCACCATTATTGTCATTACAGAACCTTCATTTAGCAACTGATGAAAGCAGATGTACAGATCCATAGCTAAGTACTAGGTGGAGTTCTCAGTCTAGTTTAAGAGAGGAAAGAAAGATTATATGAGCAATGTAGTCAAGATCACTATAAGGAAACCCACAGAGAATGCTAACTCAGATACTGGGAGCTCAGTGACTCTGGACTGACAGTTAGCGAACCTGCATATGACTACACTAAGTCTTCTGAATGTGGATGCCAGACAAAAGGTTTGGGCAGTTTGTGGGACCTCTAGTTGTAGGACCAAAATTTATTCCTAGTATATGAACTGACTTCTTGGAGTTCATTCCCTACAGAGGAAAACTTTATCCAGCCTTGATACTGAGGAAGTAGGTTGGTTAGTCCTACCTCAACTAGATATGTCAGACAGCATTGATTCACCCTGGGAAGCTTTACCCTCTCTGCAGAATGAATGGGGAATAGGATGTAAGGAAGCAGGGGGTGGGATGATGGGTATGTAAAAAACTTTAAGTAATATATATTATTTAATATATATAAATTGAATTAAAATGCAAAAAAGAAAAATTCATCTAGAGTGAGGTAACTCAGACCTAGAAAGACAAAAATGGTATGTACTCACTGGTAAGTAAACATAAAGATACAAAGCAAAGGCTAACCAAGGTACAATCCACAACTCCATAGAAGCTAGTTAACAAGGAGGATCCTAAGAAGGACATCTCTGGATTCCCCCTTGGAAGAGCAAATAGGTAAGATTTCTAGAGTAAATTGGGAGCATAGGGGTGGTAATTGGGGGTGAGATGAGAACAAGATGGAAGAGGATGGTAGAGTTGAGAAAGGAACAGAGAGGGAGATCAACAAAATAGATATTTTGTCAGAGGGAACCCTTTTTGAGTTAAGGATAAACCTAGGGTTAGGGAAATTTCCAGGAATCCACAAACATCACCCCAGATATGACTCCAAGAAATAATGGAGAATGTACCTGAACTAGTCTATCCCTATAATGGAATATAATGACCATTATGGTGGTCATCATAGAACCTTCATCTAGCAACTGATGGAAACAGATGCAGAGATCCACAGCTAAGCACTGGATAAAACTACCAATATAGTTGAAGAGAGGGAGGAGGGATTACATTGACTCCAGACTGACAGCTGGAGAACTTGTATGGGAATAAATAAGGCCCTCTGAAATTGGGTGACAGTTGTGTGGCTTAAACAGTTGCTGGGGCCTCTGGCATTGGAACCATTTTTCCTAATGCATGAACTGACTTTTTGGAACCCATTCCCTTTGGGACCCAAAGAATACTTTGCGCAGTCTTGAAACAAGGGGAAGGGCTTGATCCTGCCTCAACTTGATATACCAGACTTTGTTGACTCCTGAAGGGAGTCAAGCCTTTTTCTCTTTGAGTAATGGAGGGGAGTGCAGTGGGGTAGAGAAAAGACGGAGGGTAAGTAGGAGGAGGGGAGAGAAGGAGAACTGTGTGTGCTATGAAAAAAAATGTTTAAATGTAAAAATAGTTTTAAATGAAATTTGTAGGCAAATGGACAGAACCACAAAAAAAAAAAAAATCCCAAGTGGTGTAACCTAGACAGGGAAAGATAAATATAGTATGTAATTAGTTATATGTGGATATTAACCATCAAATAAATAATAAGAATTCATATATTCAGAGAGGTTAGAGATGGAGGAAGGTACTAGGAGGATCACATGGATCTTTTTGTGAGAAAAAAAATAGATATTACATGTAGACTAATGATAGGTGGGAATGGCACAGGCAGATGAGAGGGGGAGGGAAGTAGGGTTAAGGGAGGGGATATGGGGAGGGACAGCTGAATTTAAAGGACATTTGAAGAATGTAATAGAAATTTAGTACAGTAGAAAATTTCTGAAGTATATGAAGGTGATTCTAATGAGTGAGGTCTCCTAATAATGGGAGGGGCAAAGTTCCAACTGTTCATAGTTTGTCATCTAATGAAGTTTCCACTAATAGGATTAGGTTTCCTTCAATTGAGTTGTTGGCCAAGAAGGTTCCAGGCAAATTCTCAAACAACCCAGCCTGTTGCTAAGACAATGGGCTGCTATCCAAAAACTGACAGTAGGACCCTGTTGCCTACAATACCCACACAATCCACTAAAAATGTGTAAGCCTAAACTGGTGCCTACGTGGAACCTTTACTCCTACATCTTAGTGTCTTTGGTATGGGAAGACAATCTTCAGACTACAAAAAAACAACAACAAAAAACCCATATATCCAACTAATACCTGATTGACATAGTCCCACTCCATGAGACTGAATTCATATCTAATACTTATTGGGTAGTGAAGCACCAGAAACTACATCTAGATTAAAACCAAGAATTACTTATTTTTAAAGGTTCCTAATGATATTCTGCCAATAGATCAGTGCCTTATTAAGTTACCCTTACAGAAGCTCCATCCTGCACTAGATAGGAACAGATGTAGAGATGCTTAGTCACACATTATATAAGAGAATCCTTGAAACATACAGATTTAAATGGGATATCTTAATGTCTCCACCCAAATCCTACCCTCGGATCTCAGGGAACACCGCAGAAGAGGAGGTGGAAAGTGTATAAGAACCAGAGAGGGTGGAAGAGAACAAGGCCCTCTGAATAAAAAAGCAAAACTCATAAACTCAAAGAGACCAAAGCAGCATGCACAGGTCCTAAACTGATCTGCATCAGGTCTTCTGTGTATATATTTTATCTTTCAACTTAGTATGTTTATGAGACACCTGAGTGTGTGAATAAGTGGGTCTCTGATTCTTTTGCCTACTCTTGTGGCTCTTTTCTTTCTGTTGGATTGATTTGTCTAGCCAAGGTGTGATGAATTTTGCTTTTTTTGTTTTATTTTGTGATGCTTTTTTGTTATGTCTTATAAACCTGTTCTTTTCTGATTGGAGATAAAATAAGAGTGGATCCACATGGGAGGGGAGGGGAAGATCGGGAAAGGAAATGGAGAGGAGGGAAGGGAAATGGGAGAGGGAAATAACAAGAAAGAGGGAGGAAAACTTGTAATCAGGATATACTGTTCCAGAAAGAATCTATTTTCTTTTTTTTCACATGAAATAAAAATAATTAATAAAAAAAGAGGAGAAGAAAAACAGAAAATCCAATACCCATCCTTTGCCTCCAAGCCCAAAACAAACACACAATTGGAGTACCTGAAAACCCTGACATCTGTGTGTAGGTCTAGTTTTGTTTTTCTTCATTTATTTTGTATTTATCAAGAAAAACAGTAAAATGAATTTAAAATGCTGATAAGTTAACAATAACTATAAAGAAAATAAAAATCATAAGCATGAATTATCAAGGGTGTTAATGCAAATAAGATTGCTACACATATTTACTTTGTGTTCAGCTTTCCCTCTGAACTTTTTTGCCATCCCTATATATCCCCATTCAAGGTCCCTTCCCCCTCTCACCACATAAGGTCATTTTTTCTTCTCCACAACTCCCCATCCCCTCCCTGGGCAGGGAGTAGACAGTCCTATGGTCCCACT
Source organism: Sigmodon hispidus (assembly GCA_004025045.1). Taxonomy (NCBI): domain Eukaryota; kingdom Metazoa; phylum Chordata; class Mammalia; order Rodentia; family Cricetidae; genus Sigmodon; species Sigmodon hispidus. The sequence continues at coordinate 54,316 of PVIH01005369.1, forward strand.
GACCCATTAATGCTCAGATCAGTCTCTACTCCTGCTAAATACAGTTTTGTCCCCCCTCCCTAAAGAGAGAGTCAGGTGTTCCTATAGTTGGAGTGGGATCTGAAGGGTCAGTGCAGCGTGTTTCTGATCCCAATCTCTTCAGTGGTTGTGGCTTGCAGCTTGTGCATGATTGGCTTTTTTTCTTGTTTGTTTGTTTGTTTAGAGACCACTAATGAGTGGGTGCATGCCCTGCTTTTCTTTCTGAGTTTGTGATACCTCCCTCAGGAGGATATTCTCCAATTCCATCCATTTGCCTGTGAATTTTAGAATATCATTTTTTCTTACTGTTGAGTAGTATTCCACTGTGTAGATGTACCACAGTTTGTTAATCCATTCTTCAGTTGAGGGACATCTAGGTTGTTTCCAGGTTCTTGCTATTAAAAATAATGCTGCTATGAACATAGTTGAGCTAATGCCTTTGGAGTGTGAGTGTGCCTCTTTAGGGTATACACCCAGAAGTGGTATTGCTGGGTCCTTGGGGAGATTGATTCTCAGTTTTCTGAGAAACTGTCATATTGCATTCCAAAGTGGCTGAACAAGCTTACACTCCCACCAACAATGGAGGAGTGTTCCCCTTCCTCCTCATCCTCTCCAACACAGGCTGTCATCTGTGCCTTTTATCTTAGCCAATCCAACAGGTGTTAGGTGGTATCTCAAAGTTGTTTTGATTTGCATTTCTCTGATGGCTAAAGATGATGAGCACTTTTTCAGGTGCCTTTCAGCCATTCGTAGTTCCTCTGATGAGAACTCCCTTTTTAGAACTATACCCCATTTTTTGATTGGGTTATTCAAGGTTTTGGGCTCTAGATTCTTGAGCTCTTTATATATCTTAGAGATCAGTCCTCTACCTCTTGTATGATTGGTGAAAATCTTTTCCCATTCTGTAGGCTGTCGTTTTGTCCTATTGACAGTGTCCTTGGCTTTGTAGAAGCTTCCTAGCTTCAGGAGATTCCACTTATTGATTGATGGTCTTAGTGTCTGTGCCACTGGTGTTACATTTAGGAAGTGGTCACCTGTGCCAATTCATAGAAGTGTATTTCCTACTTTCTTTTCTATCAAGTTCAAAGGGGCTGGGTTTAAGTTGAGGTCTTTGAACTACTAGGATTTGAGTTTTGTGCAGGGTGACAGGCTCGGATCTATTTGCATTTTTTTACACACTTCCATCCATCTATGCCAACACCATTTGTTAATATACTATCTTTTTTCCATTGAATGTTTTGGGCCTCTTTCTCAAAGATCAGGTGTTCATAGGTTTTTGGGTTAATGTCTGGATCCTCAATTCTATTCCATTGATCCACAAGTCTGTTTTTATGCCAGTATCAGGCTGTTTTTATTACTGTAGCTCTATAGTATAGCTTGAAATCAGGGATGGTGATACCTCCTGAGGATCTTTTGTGGAGTAAAATTGTTTTGGCAATCCTGGCTTTCCTGTTATTCCAAATAAAATTCTGTATTGTTCTTTCAAGGTCCAAAAAATATTGTTTTGGGATTTTGATGGGCAGTGCATTGACTCTGTAGATTGCCTTTGGTAGAATTGCCATTTTTACTATGTTGATCCTACCTATCCAGGAACATGGGAGAGCTTTCCATTTTCTGATATCCTCTTCAATTTCTTTCTTCAGTGATTTAAAATATTTGCCAAATAGGTCTGTAACTTCTTTGGTTATAGTTACTCCAAGGTATTTAATACTATTTGCAGCTATTATGAAGGGCAATGTTTCCCTTATTCCTTTTTCAGCTCTTCTGTCTTTCGGGGATAGATGGGCAACTGATTTCTTTGAGTTAATCTGGTATCCTGCTACATTGCTGAAGGTGTTTATCAGCTGTAGCAGTTCCTTGGAAAAAATTTGTGGGTCACTTATGTATACAATCATATCATCTGCAAATAGAGATAGTTTCACTTCTCTTTTTCCCATTTGTATCCCCTTAATCTCTTTTCATTCCCTTATTGCTTTAGCTAAAACTTTGAGAACTATATTGAATAGATAAGGGGAGATAGGACATCCTTGTCTAGTTCCTAATTTTAGTGGGATTGTTTTGAGTTTTTCTCCATTAAGTTTGATACTGGCTGTCGGCTTCTTGTAAATCACCTTTATTATATTTAGGTATTCTACCTGTATTCCTGATCTCTCCAGGGCTTTAACCATAAAGGAGTGTTGGATTTTATCAAAGGCTTTTTCAGCATCTAAGGATATGATCATGTGGTTTTGTTCCTTTAGTTTGTTTATATGATGGATAACATTTACAGTTTTTCATATGTTAAACCAGCCCTGCATTTCGGGGATGAAGTCTACTTGGTCATGGTGGATGATATCTTTTATACATTGTTGTATACAGTTTGCCAAATTTTTGTTGAGAATTTTTGCATCAATATTCATGAGGGAAATTGGTCTGTAATTCTCCTTCTTTGTTGTCTCTTTGAGTGGCTTGGGTTTTAGGGTAATTGTGGCCTCATAAAAGGAATTTGACAATATTCCTTCAGTTTCTACTGTGTGAAATACTTTGAGAAGTAACGGTAGTAATTCTTCTTTGAATGTCTGGTAGAATTTGGCACTGAAACCATCTGGACCAGGGCTTTTATTTTTGGATAGATTTTTAATGACAGCTTCAATTTCCTTAAGGGTTATAGGCCTGTTTAGGTAATTAATCTGATCTTCATTTAATTTTGGTAGATGGTACTTGTCCAGAAAGCTGTCCATTTCTTCTAGGTTTTCTATTTTTGTGGAATACAGATTTTCAAGATATGATCTGACAATTTTCTGTATTTCCTGGGGATCTGTTGCTATGTCCCCCTTTTCATTTCTGATTTTGTTGATTTGAAAACTCTCTCTCACTGTTTTTTGATTAGTTTGGCTAAGGGCTTATCTATCTTGTTAACTTTCTCAAAGAACCAACTCTTAGATTCGTTGATTCTTTGTATTGTTCTTTTTGTTTCAATTGTATTGATTTCAGCTCTAAGTTTGATTTTTTTCCTGCCATCTATTTCTTCTAGGTGAGTTTGCCTCTAATTGTTCTAAGGCTTTCAGCTGAGCTGTTAGGTCTCTAGTGTGGGATTTCTCTAGGTTTTTCATACAGGCATCTAGTACTGTGAATTTTCGTCTTAAGACTGCTTTCATTGTGTCCCACAAGTCTGAATACATTGTGGATTCATTTTCATTGAATTCTAGGAAGACTTTGATTTCTTTCTTAATTTCTTCCTTGACCCAGAGATGGTTCACCTGAGTGATGTTTAGTTTCCATGAGTTGGTAGGCTTTCTTTGGGTTTTGATGTGTTGAACAGTAACTGGTGGTCCGATATGTTACAAGGGTTTATTTCCAGTTTTTTGAATCTGTTGATAATTGCTTTATGACCAATTGTGGTCAGTTTTGGAGAAAGTTCCATGAGGAGCTGAGAAATATGTTTATTCCTTTACAATTGAGTGGAAGATTCTGTAGATAGCTATTAAATCCATTTGCATCATAACCTCTTTTAGACTCCTTATTTCTCTGTTGACTCTCTGTCTTGTTGATCTATCCAGGGTTGAAAGTGGGGTATTGAAGTCTCCCACTATTAGGGTGTAAGAATTGATATGGGATTCGAGATTTAGCAGTGTTTCTTTTACATAAGTAGGTGCCCTTATATTAGGGGCATAAATATTCAAGATTGAAATCTCCTCTTGACCAATTTTTCCTGTGATGAATAAGTAGTGACCATCTTAGTCTCTTTTAATTGCTTTTAGCTTAAAGTCTACTTTGTTAGATATTAGGATTTCAACCCCCGCTTGTTTCTTAGGACCATTTGACTGGAAAATCTTTTCCCACCCCTTTATTCTAAGCCTTTGTCTCTCTTTGTGGTTGAGGTGTGTTTCTTGTAGGCAGCAGAAGGATGGCTTCTGTTGTTGTATCCATCTTGTTAGTATGGGACGTTTTATAGGAGACTTGAGACCATTGATATTAAGGGAAATTAGTGACCATTGATTCATATTTCCTGCCATTTTTGGTGGTAACTTGTTTGTATTTCCTTTCTCTGGGGTATTCTTCTATGGAATTATTGATTGTTTGTGATTTCGTGGGTGTATCTGGGGTCCTTAGGTTGGAGTTTTCCCTCTAATACTCTCTGTAGTGCTGGATTGGTAGATAGATATTCCTTCAGTCTGACTTTGTCCTCAAATACCTTGTTTACTCCATCTATGGTGATTGATAATTTTGCAGGGTATAGTATTCTAGTTGGGCAGCCATGCTCTTTTAACATCTGTATAACTTCTGACCAAGCCCTTGTAGCTTTCATTGTTTCCATTGAATAGTCAGGCGTTATTCTGATGGGTCTGCCTTTATATGTGAGTTGGCCCTTTTTTTTGCAGCTCTTAAAATTTTTTCTTTGTTCTGTATGTTTTGTGGCTTGATTATAATGTGGCGCGCTGACTTTTTTGGGGGTCATATCTACTTGGTGTTCCGTAACCCTCTTGTATCTTAGTAGGCATTTCCTTCTTCAGGTTAGGGAAGTTTTCTTCTATGATTTTATTGAAAACATTATCTGTGCCTTTGAGCTGGTATTCTTCTCCTTCTTCTATTTCTATTATTCTCAAATTAGGACTTTTCATGGTGTCCCAGATTTCCTGAACATTTTGAGTTATGGCTTTTTTAGTTTTACTATTTTCTTTGACTGAGTCTTCCACTTCAGAGATTCTATCTTCCATCTCTTGAACTCTGTTTGTTATGCTTGTATCTGTGGTTCCAGATTTTTTCTTTAGATTTTCTATTTCCATCTTCACCTCATCTTGTGCCCTTTTTATTGCTTCTATTTCAGCTTTTAGTTCCTGGCATGTTTCTTTCATACATTTGTTTATCTCTTCCAATTTTTTGTTTGTATTTTCTTCTATTTCTTTAAGTCTATTTTTTATATCTTCTTTGAGAGCTTCGATGATCATCAAAAAGGAATTTTTGGTGTTGCTTCCTTCTGTTTCCTCTTCATTGCTCAGTTCATGTCTTGTATTTGTAAGATCGCCACTTTCTTCTGGAGTTACCTTGTTGTTCTTTGTATTATTATGTAAGTTTTTGCACTGACGTTTGCCCATGGCTTCAGTGGTTCACGATTAGGTAGCTCCTGGTCAGTTGTGGCACTCGGGCTTGTGTGCCTCCTGTCACCCTTCTGGGCAGGGTCTGAGTCTGTCCTTTAGGCACCCCAGTCATTATCTGTTCGCTCAGTTGGTGGTGGAGGTAGGTAGCCATGCAAATTCCCTCAGCAGCAACTGTGGGTATGGTGACAGGCAGACTTTATCTTCGCCTGCTACAGAGTCCAGAAAGAATCTATTTTCAATAAATGGCAAAAATAAAAAAACAAAGTCTTATACTAATAGTAGACTTTTGTTTACTGACTTAAAAAATCTCTTGTATTAAAACTTAAAGGAAATGAAATTTCAAAGTTTAATAAGTAGAAAATAAGAAAATTACACTTTGATAAAATAGGGATATTTAGAATTGTATTCTAGTCAGTGTTCCCACATTAACTATTTGTTGATAATTAATACATGTCCTAATGAAAGTGCATAAATTTTAAGATGAAAAGAACTGTTTATGTTATGAAATAACTGATATTCTGTTTTTATTTCTCAAAGTAGTAGCTGGCCAAAATGCGAGTCAAGGTCTTTGGGATGCATTTTATCTTGAAAGGAAGAAGATCTTCAAAGTAGGATAGGAAGACAAAAATGCATAGTACAGATAGATATTTCACATACTTCCATAAATGTGAGAAAAATATAATGGATGTGCATTAAGGAATGAGTATATATAACTGAACACTTCACTTCTTATTTTTCTCTAAGATAACAAAGAAAAGATGTTCTAAAGAGAAAACATAGTTCTAATTTTTATGTAAAGAATGTCATATAGCAAGAAAATTCTCAAATCTTACAAGAAATTGGAGAATTGGAGAACTTCTACCCACTGGATTAGAGCACTGGAATGACATTTTCTGTTAATCAGACCTAGGCAATTTGTCCTTCTAGATGGGAATGGCTCCATAGTGATTCCTAAACACTGCAGCTACATCTTGGATTCACAGAACCTAAGTCGATAGGATCATTGCCATCAATGAAGGAGATATTTTGAGACAAACCCCCAACATTGCAACTTACAGTATGACCAACAGTATCATAGCTGAAAGTAGAAACAAACAGATATAAATTTACAATTTTTTTGAGAAAGAGAATGGAAGTAAAACACTTACCTTGGGATGACATCCATTAGAACATTCATTACTATGTACAGTAGGAAAAGGAAGAATCTGTGGTTGGTAGTTTGCTTCTTAATCAAAGCACATGTAACAACTTATACTGATATTTCCCTGGTTCTAAAACTATTGCATAAAATGAGAATTTGAGTATCACAGAAATAAAATAGAGAATTGTAGTAAGAAGTTTCTGACCTAGACTATCCAAAGATCCAGACCAACAGTCACAAATAAATTGCCCACAGTTTCCTGGTCCCAGATAATCACACAAAGAATTTTATTAATTATAGGCTGCTTGGCCTATGGCTCAGGCATATTGCTAGCTAGCTCCTGCATCTTAACTCAACACATTAGTCTTGTCTTCTTCTGTCACATGGCTGGGTACCTTTTCTCAGAGCTGCATTCTCTTCTTCTTTGTCTCTGTGTCTGCTGAAGTCTTTCTCTGGTTCCACCCTCCTTCCCCTTTATTTATGCTCAGATATCCCTCCTACTTTTAAGATGCTTGGCATAAGGTAAAATAGTATCTTTATTATCCAATGATATGTCACAATATACAGGAAGTCATTCCAAATCAGATTATTTATATTATTCTCCAAACTCAGCATTTCTTAAGATGGTAGATGAACTATAAAATATTTCCTTAGTCAAGGCACAAAATAAAACTATAAACAGAGCATTTAGCACAAAACTTCAAATTGACTAACATTGATCTCTTAATTGTAGCCAAACAAATACAGTAAAAGATGAAAATATAATAATAACTTTAGTCAATAAAAACTTAAAGAATTAAATAGAAGAAAATGATTCCTGCATTATTTCTCATGTTAAAACCTCACACAAAAGTAAATTTTGCCAGTAGTTACTGTGATTTTGTTATAAAGAAAATATAGTATGAATAAAACAAAATTATAATGAATTCAATCATCTAAAAATGATTCAAATAATAAAAAAATTAAGTAGAGGGATATCTCAGTTTATTAATCAAAAATAAAAGTGAAAAACTTGCAAAAGTAGAGATCACAATGTCTTAACAGAAAAAGAGGTAAAGTAACAGATATAGAAGATCATAGGAGACTATTTCACACTTAAAATGCCTAATGAATTTTTCTGTCTAATTAACATGTCAAAATGAGATATCTAGAAATTACATGTCTTATGAAGAGAGCACACAATACCAGCTATTGAGAATTCTTGCCAAGAATTCAGCCTTGAATCTAATTGAGGCAAGTGTGATCTAATTCTTCATGTACTGAGTGCTGAGGAAAAATATAGTAGCAGGTTATAGAGAAGAAAATCTGACTGTGGGAACTTCGGCAATAGAGCATTGCAGTTTCTGAAAGAGATCAGCAAACAGAGACTATCATGAAGTAGTAGGCACATTAGAAAAGACAAAACCACAGAATCTAAATCTAAAGCAAAATGAAATTTAGTCTGTTGTAAATCAACTTCATATATAATGATGGGCTAGCCTTACCTTGCTTATAACCAAAGTGTAATAGCTAAGTGTCATTCAAAGGTAATCCCTATAATAGCTATTTTCTTTAGAACTGAGTTCTGTTTATATGACATTTCTCCTATTTTATATTCTTTACCCCACACCAAGCAGGAGACTCTTAATATTTAAATAGAAATTAAAGAGTCATTTTGAGGATGGTCAATATACTAAGAACAATATCACTGCTTTATTAACTAAAGGTGAGTCTCATTGACACTGATAAAATTCTTATTTAAGTTATAAACTCCATCTTAGATGTGGCATGTTGCTTAGTAATCCATAATCTATACTGTATTGTATAACAGGAAAGAAAATATGGAAGAACTATCTAAAATTCAAACAACCTTACATAAGGCTTAATAATTATCTTTCATGTTAGTTGTAGATTGTCTAAGTATAAAAAATAAATCCTACACTGTTGAGTAGACATATGGATAACTTCCTTTATTTATGCTGCTGAATAGATATATAAGCACTTTCTTCATTTATGTTGCTGAATAGACATATATGTACTTCCTTCATTTATACTGCTGGATAGATGTATGGATGTAAATATGAGTTTCTGGTCCACCCTGTCTGGCCTAGACCTAAGGTTTGGACTCACAGGCTACCCCGCTGCCACTTAGACCCAAATAATCATGCAAAGGTTTTTATTAATTACATACTGACTAGCCTATGTCTCAGACATACAACTTGCTAATGTTTACCTCTTAAAATAACCTATGATTAGCTAAGTAGCTTAGTAACTTTCTCAGAGCATCATTATGACTTTTTTCTTTTGGTTTAACTGACATCTCTCCCTGTTCCTTTTCCCAGAGTTTTCTTAGTCTTGTAGCCCTGCCTACACTTCCTGTCTGCTTTCTGGCTAATAGTGTTTTAGTAAATCAATAAGAAAAACAAATATTTACAATATACCAGAACATAATCCCACAACATATGAATACTTTCTTCATTTATGTTGTTGAGTAGATGTATAGATACGTTCTTTATTTATGCTGTTGAATATATGAATATCTTGTTCATAAAGTTTAAGTTCTAGCTAAACAGAAGTAACAAAATACCAAGAAAGGGATTAGGGGTAAAATTCTATGTATGCTCCTCAAATGAGAGACCTTTGTTTAAATCTACAGTACAATGACAATAAGAAAAATAATAAAACAACCAAAGAGTGTCATGCTTCATTGTTTTATATATATCTCAATCCAGAAACATAATCTCTATCAAACCCACCAGAATGATGACTTAAAGAATAGACAAAATAGTAGTTGAAGATGCCTAAAACTCCTATTATTTTAACTCATAAGATTTATGAACAGTCATTTTTGTCTTTTCTCTGTAAATTATCTCAATTTTAGCAGACATGACAGACAATAAGTACACTGGTTCTGAGGCTTTGCCTAAAAATTCTAGCATCTATTATGTAGTATGCATTTGAATTTTCACCTGATATTTAACAAAACTTGTGTGACTCAGTGTTCAGGAATCTAATATGTAACCAGAATCAGGAACGAAGGAATCTGGCAAGAGGAATGGGAATCTGCCTTTGTGGAAAATATTAAGCCTTCTCTGAATATCTGTCCTTTCCATTTTATAATAATGATGAACTCCAGTTTGTTTTGGTCAAAATGTAATATTCTGTAAGATTCTTCCTAATTTTCATGCAGATTATTCATTTGTCAGTGGAATATAGTTGATCTTGCCCATGAAGCTTTGGAAACAACCTCCTCAAGGAAAGGTATAAAAGACACATTCTCACAACCTTGTCATCAGTACTGAAATACTGTTTTAAGGTGTAGAGTTGCATGTTCACAAGCAGAAGTTTATGCTGAGTGAAAAGTCTATGTAATATCGTATTGAAATTCATGAAAAAATGACCACTGTATGTTTTACTACTAGTTTTTTGTGCTAAAACAAAAATTACTTTTCCTCCAACTCAGTCATTATGAATTGAGTTCTTGCTTATGATAGTATTTGATGCCCAATCATATCAGAATATATTCGAGACTGTGAATATTCCATATTTATCTATATCAACTAGTGGTAATGAGGACAGTAGTAAAATTACAAAAGACAAACAAATCATTAACATAATGATGTCAATACATATGTTGAAGTTGGAAAAGAGAATGAAGAAGTTCTACATGAAAGTATTTACACTTCATGGAAATCCAGAACAATATGAAGTTGGCACAATGGATGGTGACACATGCCTATAATCCCCGTTTTATTTGCATGAGGCAACTGAATCATGAGTTCAAGCACAGACCTAGCTGCACAGAAGGATATTCTCACAGAGATAAAGAAAGAATGAGAGAGTATGGGAGAAGAGGGGGGAGGGATAGCAGAAAGATGGTAAAGAAAGAAAAGGGGGAAGGAAAGAAGGAAATAGAAGAAACATAGAAAAACAAAGATTCAAACCAATATAAAATCATTGTGAAAGCAGGTTATTTGTGCAGCAACCAGATGAAGTTAACAATTTCTAACCATAGGACCAAAATGTTAAGAAAGAACTTATTTAAGATTTACTCATAAAAATATGCAGCACATTAGAAAGGGAAACTTGTACACAAAGATTAAGAGAATATTACAATGACTTGGAGGAGTTGGAGCAAAAAGCATTCTAAGAAGGAATAAGTAAGAAAAATACTAGTGGAGAATTGAAATGGGAAACCTAGAAAAACATGACAATGATTTTTTAAATATGTTTTGTATAGAACCATAAAAGGAGTTATTAATAGTAATATTTAAAATTAGAATCATCTTAAAAATCAATATCAAAATTAGTCTTTTATCACTTAACACTGACAAATTGAAAAGTACAAACATTAGCACCCATTCACCAAACATTTTTGCACAAGAGCATGAGGCAAACATCATCAAATATGTAATATTTGTCTACAAACATCAGTAATAGTTTTGTCCTTTTTTGTCAGCACACCAGACGCCAATTATGGGGAGCACAAATTTTTTGTTAAAATGGAGGATTTATGTTGTTTTCATAATAATGAGAGTCTTAGTTTTACTTTTGGATGCATATCAAATGCTGTAGTTCTGAAGGCTCAAAATGACTCCTTTTGGAATTTAAAAAGAGTTACAAAGGGACATGGAGAAGAGCAGAAAAGAAAAGAAGGGATAATGTGGCTAAAGCCATTGATGGAGAGGAAAATTCTCAAAGGGCCCTGTTCTGTGGCCATTGTAATCATGTTGCCTACATATGTGAAAAACCCTGTTTTTCAGAATAGTAAGGGTCTTTTTCCGGGGGCACTGTTTACAAAGTCATTCAAAGTATTTCGTTTTGTCTTTGGTGACATCCTAATTTATTTTTCTTGTACTGAAATTGGTTTTACTAGTTAGACTCCTTTGTAAGTTTTGAAAGAAACTAAGTAGAGATTTTCAATTAAGAAACAAAATTTTAAAGTGAGACTGAAATGTCAAAATGTTCTGTATGTTTTTTTTATTTGTTTGTTTGTTTGTTTTTAAGCCATTGATACCCATTGAAAATTAGTTTACCTTTTAACAGCCTTACAGTTGGGTTAGTGTTACAAGATGAAGTGTTTCTAATGTTACTCATATTTGTTTTCCTACTTAGAAACATTAAAAAAAGAAAAAAATTACAATAAATAAAAAATGTTGTTCAGTTTACAACAAATCATATGATCTAGGTCAGAATACATTCCAAGATAGAAATCTTTTCACATTTATAAAATAACTATCTGAAAGTCTTCAAAGCATTATTCTCTTCAAACATTTTAAAACAAAAATTTGCCTTTTGATTGAAACTGTGTGTTTCATTATAGAGATGGAACGCTATGTTCTGGCTTGCGTATTCTCTGCAGAAGGAAGTCCTTTTTTGTACTGAATTTTTAGCATATAGTAAAGATCCAGATTGTAAAAAAAAATTAATTTCAGGCATGACAGACTGGAAGTATATATTGAACAGATCTGGGAACAGAAATGATGCAAATGCCTCTTTCCCAGCTTCTGAGAATTATGTAATGGACTAGAATATCAGGACAGGCTTCTGTTTGAGTGAAACATGGGCTTTTGGTCAGAACTTGGGACCAAAATGGCTTTTGAAAAGTAAGAAATAAAAGGCTGTTTCTGACAAACAAATAGTAGTTCATGAGCATTTACTCTTGACAGCCCATTATAGTTATGCATCAGGATAAAACTATGCACTTTAAATATTAGGGAGAGGAAAAAGTAACATTTCTTCTGAATATAGAGGAGTAAAAGAAATTGTCCCACTAAATAAAGAACAACCAGTGATTCACTAGGAGCTAGACATAAAAAATCAATTAAGTTATTTTAACTCTTCAGGATGCTATTATGTTTAAATTAGTGCACAGTTTGTTCAGAATAATGATGGTTATATTTACATTGATTTATGTATCAGTTAATATTTCTATATCAGTACAAAATAAATACTAATAAAGAAAAGACTATCAAAAATATTTAGGAGATTTATACTTTTCTATCTTTAAACTATTTTCAGTGTGGTTCCTGTATACAATGAAACTGAATATTGGTAGACATTTGCTAATAAGAAAGTTTTACCATAGTTTTTTTGGCAATTACATAGACACCTGCTTATGTGTATGTGTGTGTGTAGCTTTTGGAAAACATAGTTATAATATAAGAAATAATGAGTGTATTTGTATCTAAAAACATGTAGTTAACATTAGGATTTGTCCTACAAACATAATGGCTACCAGAGCTGCTGCTGAATGCACATTCAATTAGTAAGGTTAAGTAAGCAATTCTATTTTAAAATTATGTACAAATTCAGTTCAATACAATGCAAGGAAACAAATTTTTATAGAAGTTTGTTGGGTGTATTTATTTTTTCCTCAAAAGATTTTCTAGAGAGAAGAAGATGAAGAAGAAGGAGAAGAAGAAGAAGAAGAAGAAGAAGAAGAAGAAGAAGAAGAAGAAGAAGAAGAAGAAACTCATCCAAAAAGATGTTTTAGAGGGTATGTCACATTATTCAGAAAGCACAAACAAAATGCTGTGAGAAATTGCAACTGTCGTAAATATCTGAAGCATCACTAAAGACTTTGTGGCAGGGATGGCATGGTACTGTTGCAAAAGGCAAAGAAATGTCAGTCAGAGTCTACTCTTAGTGATCCACTCATAAAGAATTCAGTAAATATAAGAGCCCATGTTGACCCATTGAGCAGATGGACAAGATTGGTATACAGTTGAGAGCAGTGACTTAGCTGTGCCAGCATTCAGAAGGTTACTACTACTGTCAACTTCTCTAGGATAACAGAGGTCAAAAAAGGTTTTTTACTTCTATCCTACACAATAAACAAACATCTACTTTAAATCAATCTATTCCTGCTTTTTGATTCTCTGGTTATAAGTAGCTAATACCTACTTTGTAAAATGGCAAAAAAGAGAAAGTCCACACATATATCTGTGTTCACGGTTCTTGACCAGTTGTTCCATGTCAGGGTTTCAAGAAATTTCTAAACATTCAAAGCTCATTCTGTGCAGGAGTTCACAGGGACTTTTCAGAATGTCTCTATACTATGTTTCATTAAAATTTTATGACACAAAACTTCCAACTTAAAGACAAATGTTCAGTTTTTAATTACTTGAAAATGATCAAGATTTGTAATATGGAAAAATAAAGTCAAAGATAAAAACATAAATAAACAGAAATATAAGATACTGGTAAATAAAAGAAAAAATAATACTTAGCTAGAAGATTGCTTCTATGTCTTATTAAAATATTATCAATACTTCATCATATAAATATGTTATTGTTTTGAAATCAAAGAAAAAATGTTTTAGAATACCATTATTTTCTGATCCATTATAGATTTACATGAATCCTTTACTCACTAGTAATATCTTTTTCTCTAGTGTTTTTAAATACATCCAAAATCGCATCCTTATTTCCATGTAAACATTTTACATTTGTAGGATGATTTTTACTCCTAAAATTTCTCTTGTCTTGAATGTCTTAATAAATGGTAAAATACTACTTAAAGGTGACACTTTCATATTTCTTTTTTCAATCATTTTTGTTAATTTTCTTTTTCTAATAGAAACAGTCCTTCTCATTCTCATCGCTCAGTGCTTTTTCTCTGTGTTCCTTCCTACAAGAAGTCTCTTAGAGGAAATCAATGATCATATCTCTGGGTTTCTTGTTTATGTATCACAGGCCCTAGGATAAGCACTCTAATCTATGGCCCATCCTCCTTTCAGGAGTCCTGTAAAGGAAGCAGTGTCCATGTATGTGCTGGTGGGAAAGTAATGTTTAACATGGTTCTTATCACGTCTAGGTGAGTCGGTTCTCACAAAATACCTTTTCATCCACTAAAAAGTAAAAACCTCTGTCTTTTCCACAAGCAAATAAGCCACTACATATGTACATTTGTGTTTTCACAACTATGCACATACATATGAATTTGTATTTGTATAAATGTGTATGTGTGGAGATACCAGGTTTTTACTTACTTTGTCTGAAATTACAGATATAAATTTATAACTCATTGGACAGTGGATTGTAATATGACTAAAAGAAATGGAAGAATTTTATTCATAGACTGCAGATTTTCTATAGAGGCCTTGTATTTCTTTCATTCTGGAAAATATTGTTTACAAATTTTGCTTACTAAGAAATCATCTCCTGGTTTATATAGAGACTTGATGCCTTCCATACTTATATTATCATGTACTCAAGCACATGTAACTGGAATTAACCAGAATACATTTTTCTATTAATTTAATTTCCCTCAGTTTTAAAGCACAGTTTTAGAAAATGTACCTATTATTAAAATATAGAATTTTCTGAAAGTGTCAAATCTGGTTTTGTCTAACCAAAATATCTGATAGAAAAATAGTAATTTTAGCAAAAAATTACCTTTTGTAATAAAAAAGTCTTTGAGAATCTTGTTTTTCATTTGATAGTAATTAGATTTAAAAAAAAAAAAAAGAAAATGAGGTTTAAAGCTCATACTGTTCTGGCTTGAACAGAGCCAAATGATAATCCAATGTGACACACATTTCCTATAGCAATAAAATTTTGGCAGATAAACTCCCCAAGGAGAAACAACTATTTCTACGCTTAGATGGATTTTGTGATAGAATGCAAAAAAGCGGGGAAATAGAATTTAAAAAAACACTAGATAGTGTCATGAATCCCCTATCAATGTTTCCTGAAGGTGCCTGAATCCATAGAGAGTAAAAACATCCAGGACAGGGGATACAGTGCACCAAGGATTCCTCCCTATCCTTGGAAGCTGGAGAAAATCTCTGATTGCTATTTACATTGAAATTCATTCCTAAAATTCTTGCATCCCTTTCCTTCATTATGCAATGCAGTCTTGGACCTGGGCGTCTAGAAATGTGGAAAGTGTTACTTTGACACACCATGTAAATGAGGTATCACTGTAACATGCTATTTAAATAAAGTTTGGAACAAACATTCAGTAGGAAGTTTGGAAAACTTATAACGAGATTACCTCATAACTTTTTTTTATAAGTGTATTCTTATATTTCCCCCAGCCATCTTTTAATTCCAACAAAAAGGTACAGTGTGCCAATCTCTCTCCAGCAGCAAAGCTGTGCATTGTCT
Organism: Sigmodon hispidus; assembly: GCA_004025045.1. Classification (NCBI taxonomy): domain Eukaryota; kingdom Metazoa; phylum Chordata; class Mammalia; order Rodentia; family Cricetidae; genus Sigmodon; species Sigmodon hispidus. The sequence continues at coordinate 69,646 of PVIH01005369.1, forward strand.
TAGTGGCAATTATAGACGGCCGCGGAGCCTGGTGTTTGTGCGGCTCCTTATTGCCTTTGGATGATATTTGACTCACGGCATTTTTGTCTTTTTGGTGGACATATTCAAATGCGAATTATCACTCCGAATCAACAACCAATGTCCCATTATCAGTTCTGAAAGGAGGCTAGTTTGGGATGGGAAGTAAAAGTGTCTAAAACTATGCATTATTTTTAATGTCATGTTCATGATTAGTTGGGAAACCTAGAAAACCGTATGCTTATCAGGAGTCGCAAGAATGGTTCAGATTTTAAAATTCTTTCTAAAATGAAGAAAGTTTATTTTTAAAAAGCACGCTTGGATTCAGTTAGAGATACAACCTAGAAAAATGCAAATGACAATGTATTGTTCTTAGGATATAAGCATTTGGAACTACTCTGGTTGTAGGAACTTTTATTTGCATATATGTTAGAGACCAAAAAGATCACAAATAAAAAAAAGAAGAAGAATTAAGGTAATTAAAAATTCAGACTAAATATAAATCTCTGTCAAAGAGGCTAGATAGAGGAATATCCATTTGTTAAAATTAAATTACAGCTTCATTCTTCTAACACCCAAGAGCTACTGCTAATAAGAGGAAACACACAGTGGACTTTGCTTTATAATGGTCGCAGCTTTTGAAATACAATCACATCTTCTATATTTTCCTTTCAGTTTTTGCCTGTTGCTTCTTTATCTAAACGTCTTATTATGAATAGGTGTTTCATGTGAAATTTCTTTCTACAAGGGAGAAGAAGAAAGTAGACACATCTAAAGGAGAAATGCTCTATCAGGCTAAACACTGACTAGCAAAGTTCTACCCACGGAAGGATCTGGCCAGCCAGCCCAGACAGTCTCCCTTCAAGAAAAGCCAAGGCATCTCTCTGAATCTATTTCAGTCACCGTGCTTGCTCTCTAAATAGCCTTCTAAAGAATTTCCCAAGGAGATTTCTTCCCAGAGCACTTGGGAAAGGTTCCTTCCATTGGGTGGGCTTTGAGGACAGAGTGGATGAAAGCCTCTAGTAGGTCAGGTTACTAAAGATAGCCTGCCACTCTATACTTCAATTCTGACAAGGGAAAAGCAAGAAACAAAAACAGTCTGATGACATGCCAGAGAGCTTTCCGAATGACTGTAAGAGGTTTCCAAATTGAAGTCTGGCTAATCTAACACCAGTGCATATCTACACTGGATTATAGAAAACTAAAGCTAGTCAACTGTCAGTTTCTAACAGTTTCAATTCTGAAACTATGTCTCAAAACAATGCCCTACGTCTTTTGAAGCTGTAACTTTATTTATATGGAAAAAGGAATCACATAATACTTTGATAGCTACTAACCATTTTTAATAGAGGAAACAGCTTGTCACTTGGGGGAGAAAGGCAATAGAATTTGTGCATGCTCCCTGTTCATACTTTTTTTTATTTTCCTACAGAACTGGCTGACGGAAAGTGGAAAGACTGACTTAAATATTGTGTCTTGTTTTGTCCTGTCTGGCTGTCTTCTATTGGAGACCTGTTTTTTTCTTAGGAAGAAATGGAGGGAGAGTGGGTCTTGGGGAGAGAGAAATAGGCAGCTAGGAAAAATAGAGGGAGAAACTGTTGTTGGGATGTATTTTATGAGAAAGAATATATTTTCAATTTTAAAATTTATCATTCAAAAAATAAAGCTACAATTTATACAGCAAACAGCTGTACTTTGTCAATGAAGTTTATCAGAGACCCACTTGATTTCTGATATTTATCATTAGAAGTTGATTGTTTCCTGTTTTAAAATTTTTGGAGGCTCACATATTTTTATGAAACATTTTCTTTAGTGACATAAACTAAACATAAATATCGGTGGTTAATCTCTGAAATTTTATTTTTGCTTTACACAACCTCTGTCCAAATAGATAATAGTAGATTGCCAGAATCTATTGTTTTGTTTGTGTGCATATGTTCTAAACTGTTAATGCTTTTATATTAGGTAATTGCTATTTTCAAATATAAAAATGCATCTCTCAGAGTTTTCTGCTAATTTCTAAACAAACATTATCACAACTACTGCACAGGGAACACGTTTTACTCTGGAGGCTTTAAAATTGTAACTTCTTGTCTTAGGCCAACAATGATCACATTTTAATGTTTCTTGTGAGATTAAAAATCATTTATTTCTATATACATTCCCTCAAGAAGTCCTTGTTCATTTGTGCTTCATTTTTACAAATGGTCATTTACATTCAAAGATGCAACTCATGTTGTCTCTAGCACTTCTTAGAGTCTCACTGATTGATAAAAATTTCAGATTTAGTGCAGTGCTTTCATATGCTGTAATAATTTCACCTGATTTTTAAAAGCAAAACATTTACATTTGAGCTTCAAGTTATAAATATGCTTCCTTTGCACACTCTCCTGTCCATACAGACTCGAAATACTTCATTATAATTTACATCCATTTGATTAAATTGATTTATATCATAAAATCATCTCATACACTTAATACATTTGATAGATTCTAAAAACCTTTGCATCAAGCAAAGAAAAACTGAGCACTGGGAATCATGCTGCATGGGTTCATTCCTAACAGCTCAGTGAAATGTGATCTTCCAGAAATACTTAAAATTAAATGAATATTAGATTATCTCTAGAAATGTATCTTTTGATAAATTTTAATTAATTAAATCATTAACATTTCATCCTTTACAATAAGCTAATGGTGTGAAAGATGAGAAATAATTAAGATACAAGACCTTTTGAGATCTTAAGTTTTGTGAATTTTACTTGAAGATAATCAGATGAAAACTACAGATTTTAATATGTGCCAGCACTCTATATTTATGACATCTCATTCAAAGGAAGGATTAAAACTTGTATGTGAAAACATGGAGCTAACTATTACCATGACATTTTACTGTGAAATTAAATATATGAATGGAAGTTTGTAATTTTAATATGAATTGCACACAACAGAAAAACATAAATAAACTAATTGGTATTTAAATGAATGTACTCATTTGAAATTAAATTCAATAGCAATCAAAGTAACTAAAATACAAAATACAAGAAATGTGAGAAGAGCTAAAATCCTTATGACATTAAAAACTCATAAATCAGTTTCAAGATAGTAAAATAAAGAAATCAGTAAGTTAATGAAGAAAAGTAACACACATACAAATTGCATGTAAATACTTTTTTGTAAACAAACTAAAAATATAAATAAAAATATTCACAACAAAAGCAGTAACTGTAGAGAGACAGAAAGAATGGAAGATACTTGAAATATATCTAACATTCTGCTACAAAAGTAAATATATCAATAATTAGAGCTAATATAAAGTTACTAATGGTTGTCATCTTTTGCTGGTAAGTTCATAATATTATGACCTTAATATTTTCAGACATTTTATAGTCTGCTTTTATATAATAACCATAAATTTAACAAGTGAAGTATTAAAAATAGCCAATAAAAATATAATGTCACTGCAGAATTTATCAACATTGCAAGCAATCAAATAATACAATTAGAATAAAAATTAAATTAGACATTCACAATGGAGAATTTTAAATGTAGGGCACTCTGTGTTGCCATGGTAGAATGGTAATGTCGCATCCATGCAATGCTGGGGAATGGAAACTGGTTTAACCTTCCTGAAACTCCATTTGTCAGTAGATATAAAGAGCACAAACATGTTCATCTCATTTTAATTTAGTAATTCCATTGCTGGGAATGTAGCCTAAAGACAAAAAGAAATTTGATGAAATATAAAAGCACAAATATGCTGAACATTTATCCATTTATTTGTGCAATGAGCATTAACAGTCTGCAATGTGTGTTACATTGTATTAGCCATATAATATATACATATATATATATGAAGATGACAGACATAAATACTAAAGAATATGATAATTATAACAATTATATTAACTGAAGTATATGATAGGTTTTAATATTACACATAATGATATAATGAACTATCATATTTATTAAGCAAACAAATGTGCTACTTTTGGAAGACTTTTAATAATATTGTCTCATTTAAGTACAGAAAGTCATATCTTACTTTTCTATTGCAAAAATATTACAATCTTAGTGGTTTAGTTGAATACAAATTTCTTGTCACAATTTTGAAAGCTGAAATTCAAAACTCAAGGCTTTCTTCTCTGTGCTTGAGCAGATACTATGTTCCTATAGTTTTTTGGTGGCATTTCATAGCTCCATTTATTCATCTTCAATAAGGTCAAGTTGAGTCCTTGCATTGCCTGATTTTTGTAATTTCTAAAACAATGGAATAAAGCTATTGTATATACTTAGACTGTTTGAATAATTACACAAATCTTCATCTCAATGCAAGCCTTTTAAAATACTCAGTTCCTTCTTCAGTCCTCATTCTTTCTTTGCCATGAAGCATAATACATCCATATATTCTAGAGATTAGGATGTTTGCATTAAAGCTTTGAAGGCTACATTCTACCAACAATATGTATACTTTTTTGTTGTTTTTCCCAAAGGTCATGTAACTACTTCGTAACAAATCTGGTATTAGATAAAAGCTAAGCAACTAAGACTTGATGCCAGAATTATATTATAATTAAAGTGTATATCTGTTACAAAATTCTGGTTAACAAAAAAATAGAGATTGTAAAAGCTAAAGAAATATTTATGTGGTATGAAAACCCTCACAACATTTATCATGAACTTATGGATATGTTTTATTCTACTTCTTTAGATAGTTTTTCAATTCCTACATTTTCTTTGGTGAATATTATCAAAAATTGTTCTCCTGTGGTCTTGCTTAATCAGGACACACTTTTTCCTAAAAAAAAAAAAAAAAAAAAAAAAAAAAAAAAAAAAAAAATTCTCTAAGGTTCTGGATACTGGTTGGTTACAAATATCCTGGAATGTGGAAGCAAAGCATTGTTATCTCACTCATAGCTACTACCACGCAGAAGCAATGAGAAGTAACACAGTTACAGTTGACTCTCAATTTCTCCACAAATTTCAACACAAATACAATCTCATTGATATCTGTACTGCTCAACAGATAACCAGTGATATCATCAATACTCCTGCTAAATTCTTAGAGATACCAGCCAACCTCCCTTGCAGTTCTATACTTGCACTGATTCTTAACTGGTATTGTTTATTTAACCTACAGATTTCTAGGCCAACAAAAATCCCTGTTGGTAACAGCTGATGGGATAATTTCTCTGGAAATGACATGTCTTTTCTCAAATCACTAATTATTTTCATGACTGTGCCAGTTCAAATTTTTAATATAAATTTCTTAGAAAAACTCGAAATGATTCTATATGCTTGAATAAATCCTAATAAGTACAATGACTAGAGATAGACTGTAGTTATACTGCCATAGATACCATAAATATTTAGCATTTAACTTGACATTGTGAGAGAAGAAGGTGGAAGCAGAGGAGCAGGATGTAGCACAAAGCAAGGTATTTGTAAAGCCATGAAAAAAAAGCATAATTTACTATAGGGAACCAAACCAGAATTACCTATCTTACCTTTGGCAATGTAATAAATAAAAAAAGGTAGATAGCTTACTGAATAAAGTGAATGTGGAAAATACCAGTTGAGTTCTTCTAAGTTCATATGACAAAACATAATAGAGATGAAGTTATGAAAGATATGCTTTAATTTCAAGCACAATTTATATCAAGGAGAGTGATACTATAACTAAATCCTTAACATAAGATCTCACCTCAAAGTAATGTTGACATTCAGAAAACTATTGTGAAGATAACTTGTTTTATTTTTTCAGGAAATTGTAGCAGAAAAATTTAATTATATATTTATCTTTTAATTTTATTGAAAAGTTTTCTTTTTTATACAGTATATTCTGATTACAGTTTCCTTTGCCCCATTCTTTCAATTTTCTGCCCATCCTTCCTCCCATGTAGATCCATACAAGTTCTGTCTCTCATTAGAAACAAGCACAAGTCCATTCCTCTACTCTGTGGAATAATCACTTTGCACACTGTAAAGATTTGTCCCTATGATTGGCTTAATAAAGAATTTGACTGGCCAATAGCCAGACAGGATATGTTTAGGCAGGAGAACCAGACTAAGGAAAGGAGTGAAGTTATAGGAGTCAATCAGGAGATGCAGAGGGAACAAAAAAGGAGGTAAAAGTAAAGACATGAGACACATGGAAACACACAGATTAACAGAAATGAGTTAATTTAAATTGAAAGTTCAAGTCAGAAAAAAAAAAGCCCTGAGCTTTTGTCAAACATTTGTAATTAATATTAAAACTAAAAGTGCATTTATTTTGATGCCTGCAGCCCTGACAATAACTCCATCTATAAATGGCTACAATTTTAGGGCTGGAATTGCCACATAAGACTTGACAAAGTTTTTAAAAGGTAATAAATACACAAGAATGTAGTCAAACATGGCTTTGTAGTCACCAGATTCTCATGCTGACCATGGTACAGAAAAATGTTTCCCAGCTGCTGCCTGTGGGTTTGAGCCACCAAAGATATTACTGACAGAGGGAGCCCTACCAGCATGTCATGAACTAAGCTGCATGACAGGTACAAGTTGTGCTCATGCAGGCAGAAAAAAAATACAGATATGTAGTGAAAACTGAATCAGATGCCAAAAATTCTCTAAATCAGTAGCATTGTATTGAAAAATATATTTAGAAATGGAAAAGAAAAGGGAGTGATATAGACAGTCATAGAAAAATATTATGAAAATAATAAAATCTTTAAAGAAAAAATAAAGTAACATAAAGGAAAAAAGCCACAGAAAGATGGAAAAATACACAGAGAGTCTGGATTCTATATGTTATTATGTTGTTTGAATTTTCTGATTGCTGATACAAGAACATCAGCTGCTAGAACACACTGGATTATAAAAACTGCTAAATTAAACTAACTCATATATTTAAAAAAAGGTCTTGACTTCAAAATGAAAGTCAAAAGATATGTTACTTTGAGAAAGAAGTTATGCTTTTCTTTGCACAGGAAAGGAAAAGCTATAGATTTATTCCAGGTTGACATGGATCAGGTTTGATTGAGGAAGACCTTATATAGACATAAAGAAATAAATCTACAAAACCAAAATACTACAAGACACATGATATATATTTTACCTGTTCAAACATAAAATCTTTTTTGGCCTACTTGTATACAGTGCACAGTCTATATACTTATATTAGTACCAATATGTTTGTTACCTTTAAAAGTTTATTATTTTCAGGGCAAGGGGATCAGCCACCAATAAAAATGAATGACTCAGGTGATCCAGTGCCACAAACTGATTCAAGTCTGTTTTGATCTGGTATGTTTTGTGCTGAGCTATAAGGCTGAGATAATCTTGCCTCACAAAATACTCCAGCCAAGACTTGACAATTAACTTGATTTTATAAAGTTCCCCATAGAGGCTAGCTTCCCAAACAATAGTTAATAGTCAAGACATCACAACATTCATAGTCTCAAAAAATGTGTTATAGACATTTGTCAGAATTTAGGGGTAATTTAGAATCAGAAACACGTTGGACTGACACCTTGGATCCCACTCCCTCCAGAGGAACACCTGACTCAGTCTTGATGTTGGGGTGAGGAAAGTGGATCTGCCAGGAGTGGCTGCTGAACTGAGCTATATTGGGACCTTGGGACCTTGGGACCTCCTCCCCATGCTGGGGAGGAGATTGGGAGATATGGAGAAGAGTGAGTGACTGGAGGGGGTAGGAGGAGGAAGAGACCTTGAATAAGGATATACACAGATAGAAAAGGTAACTTTATCCATAATAAAAAAAAAAAAAGAAAAAAAAGAACCTACAAACAACCTAGTTGCCCCTCAACTGAGGAATGGATTAACAAGTTGTGGTACATCTACACAATGGAATACTAATCAGCAGTAAGAAACAATAATATTCTATAATTTGAAGGCAAATGGATGGATAGGGAGAATATCCTAATGAGCTAGTTCTCACAATCCCAGAAAGATAAGCAGGGGATATATTCACTCATTAGTAGACTTTAAACAGAAAGCAAAGCATGTCCAAGCTGCAAACACTGAACAGGTTGGGATCTGAAGCACCTTGAACTGGCACTTTGGAGCCCATTCCCTCCAGAGGAACACTTGAGCCAATCTTGATGTGGGGATGAAGAAAGTGGGTTTGCCTGGAGAAGATGCTGAACTAAGCCACCTGGGGACCTTGGGATCTACTGTCCTTATCGGGGAGGAGATAAGGAGATGGGGAGAAGAGTGACTTGTAGGGGCAGGAGGGGAAGGGCATTTGAACAAGGGGATACATGGATAAAAAATGAGACTTTATTAATAATAAAAAGTAAAATAAAAATAATAAAATGTAATGTATAATTAAAAATTACATATTAATAGTCTAATAGTTAAGCCTATGTTCGATATGTTTTCAATGTATAGAAGGTCTTCAAACAATTCAAAACCTATAAAATATGACTTTTAATATGGTTAATAACATAAGGCTTATTATGACAATGTGACATGTCTGCTCTGACAACACCAATCTACTTCAGAGAAGATGTTGAGCACTGAAGGGGATCCATATGGAGTTTACTTTCTTAATGCATAAGCTAGCCATTGAGGCAAAGAAACTTCCTTGTCTCAATTGCTGACAGTGTACTGTCTAAACTGGACCAGTAGTACACAAAATAGGTGTCTGACAAATTTGTCAAGACAAAATATGACAGTCTTTGAAAATTCCCTGCTCCTCAGAAATGTCTGTGAGATATACTAGTCCTGTAGGTCAATGTTAGATGTCCAATGTTACAGAAGAACTTGGAGTGACTGTCCAAGGATGTCCCTGTCATTAAATAGCATTACACTCTTCTGAGGTCATTGTTGGAGTTAAAGACTAAATAATTACACTTAACTTTTTTAATATTACAATAAAGGATAAATTAAATATAAAACTTTAGACTCACAAAGATAAGATAAATAAGAGAATACCTTCTCTAACTTTGCCAAATACTAATGGACTGGTATTGTTACTGTAATTGTTACTTAATATAATTGTTCTGTTATATACAATTTTACTCTGTTAAAGTTAAAACTTCCCTTTTTAATTACATAGAGGTGGAAAAGTGTTGTGGAATAATCCCTTTGTAAAGATTTGTTGCTGTGACTGGTTTACTAAAGCAGCTGACTGGCCAAGAGCTGGACAAGATAAGGTTAGGTGTAAGAACTAGAATAAAGATGCTGGGAGAAAGAAGGGTGGTGTTAGAGGAGTCACCAGGAGGCACAGAGGGATCAAGACATGCTGAAAGACAGGTAAAGCCAAGAGCTGTGTGACAATATATAGATTGATAGAAATGAGTTAATTTAAGTTATAAGAGATAGTAAAAAGCTTGAGCTATCAGCTTAGCACATATAATTAATATTAAGTCCCTATGTGTTTATTTTGGAGCCAGTAGTTGTGACAAAATCTCCACCTACACTCCATTGCTGGTGGGAGTACAAACTTGTATAGTCACAATGGAAATCAATATAATGCTTTTTCAAAAACTTATAAATCATTCTACTTCAAGACTCAGCTATACCATTTCTGGGCATATACCCTAAAGGATGTTCCATCCTACATCAAGGACACTTGCTCAAAAAAATGATTAATGAAGTTTTATTCATAATACTAAATGTAATTCTATATTGGTCATTTGCATGATAGTGGAGAAAGCAGAAGTGGGGAACAGGGTTTAAATAGCTGTAAGTATGATGGAGACAACCCTCTGTCAGACATACCTTAGTGAATCAGTTCAACTTTATTTTACAGTATAGGAAATAAATAGAATTTGGAAAACCTAAGGAGGAACACAGATTTTCATTAAGTGACACACTCCTATTGCAAAGTGTTATATACGATAATAGAGTCCTATAGCAGAACCCATACCACAAGTTTTCTACCAGGAATCTGTGATTATGATAAAGCTAAAGATATATCAGGCATCTGCCCTACAGTTTTCAGATAAGGTCAGATTCTGGGCGTAGGGACATTCTCCAAATAAGGGCGAATAAAGAACAGGAAGCTTTGCTGGGGAGAGATGGACTCTCCATGTTGCTGAGCTTTTGTGATGCTTGCAAGCTATGATAGATTACAACCTCTGACTAGCCAGCAAGGCCATCCAACAAGACAAAAACTAGATTCAACCTACATGTCTCTCAACCAAAGAATGGATAAAAAAAATGTATATGGTACACAGTGTAGTATTTCTCAACTGTTAAAAACAATGACATCATGAAATTTGCAGGCAATTAGACTCAACTAAGAAAAAAAAATATATCTTGGGTTAGCTAACTCAGACCCAGAAAGACAAATATTGTATGTACTCACTTAAAAGTGGATATTAGATGTTAAGTAATGATAATCATGTTACAATCCACAAACCCACAGAGGGTAAATAATGAGGCCTCGAGGGAGGACACATTGTAAGGATTCCTGGCATTCCACGTAGCTGAGCCTACTTGGCTCAGATGGGATGCACCTTGCATGGAGGCAAGCCCCTATGTAACCCTTGCAGCACTTCATACAGAAGCCCCTCCCTGGACCCATGATGCATATCCGTGCAAGCCCCTTCCCTTAAAAGAAACTGCAAGTATGTGCTTCGGTCCTTTTTCTCTGTCCCCTCTCTGACTTCTGTCTTGTTCCTCTGTTTCTTCACCCACCTGGGAATCCTCTCTTAAATAAACTCTAGTGTGTGGCTTTGTTAGTGTGTACTTGCTCTCACTCGAGGAACTAACACACGTTTCTACCTGGGAAGGGGAAATGGAAAAGCTTTTCACATGATCTTCAGGAAGGTATGAATGGAACAAAACGGATCAGTTGAGGAGGTAGAAGAGACTGACAGAAAAGGTACTGGGGGAGATGACTGGAACTGGGGGACCTATGGGAGACAATGTAAAGCCTAGTACAGTGAAAATTCCCTAGAATCTTTGAGAGTGACCATACTGAAATTTTCTAGTAATGGGGAACTGGCCACCTTCCATAACCAGGCAAATATCCTAGCAGCAGCAATGTGGCTGAAAATCAACCCACCCACAAAGCTTATGACCTACAATTTGTTTTGCCTGCAAGTCATACTGGGACAATGGTGGTGTAGAATTTATTGTGTGGCCAACACAAGGCTTGTCTAACTTGAGGCAACGGCCATGAGAGGTAGCCCACACCTGATCTAGGCCAAGAAAAGGCAGGAGATCCCAGAGACTCAAGATAGAACCAAATAATACTGACCAAAAAAAAAAATCACCAATGTAATGATATTCTGTTATAGCCATAGATTAATGGCTAGCCCTGTTATCATCAGAGAAGCATCATCCAGCAACTGATGAGAGCAGATGCAGAAACCTACAGCCAATCACTAGGAATAGCCAGGAGAATCTTAACAAAAGAGAGGGGTATTTTAGGAACCAGAGGGACCAGAGATACCACAAGAACTAGGTCCACTAAATCAACTAAGCAGGACTCATGGGGACTTAGAGAGACTGAAGGGACAAACATGGCCCCTACATAGGTATGAGATAGGTCCTCTGCATATATCTAATAATTATGTAGCTTGGTTTCTTTACGGAATATACAACATTGGGTATGGGAGTGTCTCTGACTTGTGATAGCACTTGGGACCTTTTACCTCTTACTGGGTATGAGAGTTTGTGCCAAGTCTTATTGTATCTTTTTAGGGCATGTTTGTTGGATATTCCTGAAAGACCTGAAATTATTACCTAATTAGTTCTAGTATAACAAAAAAAGTCATAAATTGAGATTAAAGATGTGAAAAAAAATCCAAGTAAAAGAGAGTAATTGATTGGCTCACCCTCCCTTCACATTCCCTGGAACCTCCAGCAATGGAAAATTTTCCAAACTCCTCCAGAAACTCTTCCTGTCCTCTCTAGCCACCCTTCAATGTCCTCCAAGAACTTTATGGCTATCCCAGTCAGCAAATTGCTAACTCCATTTTCGATTCAAGGTTATTGAATTATATTCGATTATTGGCACAGTGAATTGGTTCTTCAGAAAATCCTCCTGCTCTTTTATTTGTGTGGGGAAGATGAGTTGGTATGAGAAAGAAGAGGTGGGGAGGGACTGGAAGAGTAGAGTGAGAAAAATTGCAAACTGGATATATCATATGAGAGAAGATTATAAGTTTTAAGAAACACATCTGAGGAATAAAATAAAATACAGTGGGATAAAACAAAAAAATCATAATAGAACAAAACAAATAAAAAAAGGAGATAATAAAAAATGCAAATAGCACATACTGGGGAAGAAGCACCCACATTTGCAAACACAGAAATCTCATAAAAATGTAAAACCAGAAACATAATATATGAAAAGGACATGTAAGATTTTCTAATGACAAAATCTGTTAATATTATGAGACCAAACAATATCCATAGATGCTGCTGATTTTGATTTTAGCTATACATATACTGCTAGGTAAATAATTTATCCTCAAATGTCCTTTTGTTGGGTTAGGAAAAGATTTTCCAATCAAATGGTCCTAAGAAACAAGCTGGGGTTGCCATCCTAATATCAAAAAAGTAGACTTTGGGCTAAAAGCAGCTGGTCATTACTTATTCATCACAGGAAAAAATGGTCAAGAGGAGATTTCAATCCTGAATATTTATGTCCCTAATATAAGGGCATCTACCAATGAAAAAGAAGCACTGCTAAAGCTCAAATCCCACATGAATTCTCACATCCTAATAGTGGGAGACTTCAATACCCCACTTTCAACTCTGGATAGGGGAACCAGACAGAGACTCAACAAAGAAATAAGGGGTCTAACAAAAGTTATGATGCAAATGGATTTAAGAAATATTTACAGAAGCTTCCACACAAATGCAAAGGAATATACATATTTCTCAGAACCACATGGAACTTTCTCTAAAATTGACCACATAATTGGTCATAAAGCAAATATCAATAGATACAAAAAATGGAAATAATTCCTTTTGTCATATCAGACCACCATGGTGTAAAGTTAGAGTTCAACAACATCAAAAATCAAAGAAAGCCTATCAACTCATGGAAACTAAACATTACTCAACTGGACCACCTCTGGATCAAGCAAGAAATTAAGGAAGAAATCAAAGTCTTCCTAGAACTAAATGAAAACAAATACATAGTGTATCCGAACTTATGGGACACAATGAAAGCAGTCTTAATAGGAAAATTCATAGCACTAGATGCCCATATGTAATACCTAGAGAAATTCCACACTAGAACACTAATAGCTCAGCTGAAAGCCTTAGAACAATTAAAAGCACACTCACCTAGAAGGAGTAGAAGGCAGCAAATAAATCAAACAGAGCTGAAATCATTACAATTGAAACAAAAAGAACAATACAAAGAATCAATGAATCAAGGAGTTGGTTCTTTGAGAAAGTCAACAAAATAGATAAACCCTTATCCAAACTAATCAAAAAGCAGAGAGAGATCCAAATCAACAAAATCAGAAATGAAAAGGGAGCCATAACAACAGAACCCCTGGAAATTCAGAGGATTATAAGGTCATACTTTGAAAAATCTATATTCCACAAAAATGGAAAATATATAAGAAATGGGCAGCTTTTTGGTAAGTTACCACTTACCAAAATTAAATGAAAACCAGACTAACTACCTAAACAGACCTATAAACCTAAAGGAAATTGAAGCTGTCATTAAAAGCCTCCAAGTAAAAGAAACCCAGGTCTAGATGGTTTCAGTGCCGAATTCTACCAGACATTCAAAGAAGAATTAACACCATTACTCCTCAAACTCTTTCTACACAGTAGAAACTGAAGGAATATTGCCAAACTCTTTATGAGGCCACAATTACCCTGATACCCAAGCCACTCAAAGACACAACAAAGAAGGAGAATTACAGACCAATTTCCCTCACGAATATTGATGCTAAAATTCTCAACAAAATTTTGGCAAACCATATACAACAACATATAAAAATATCATCCAGCATGATCAAGTAGGCTTGATCCCAGAAATACAGGGACAGTTCGACATACAAAGAACCATAAATATCATCCATAATATAAACAAACTCAAGGAAAAAAAAGCACATGATCATATCCTTAGATGCTGAAAAAGCCTTTGACGAAATCCAACACTCCTTTATTATAAAAGTCCTGGAGATAGCAGGAATACAGGGAAAATACATAATTATAATAAAGGTGATTTACTAGAAGCCAACATTAAACTTAATGGAGAGAAACTCAAAGCAATCCCACTAAAACTTAAAACTAGACAAGGATGTCCCCTCTGCCCTTATCTATTCAATATAGTTCTCAAAGTTTTAGCTAAAGCAATGAGAGAACAAAAGGAGATTATGGGGATACAAGTTAGAAAAGATGTCAAAACATCTCGATTTGCAAAGAACATAATTTTATACATAAGTGACCCACAAAATTCTACCAGGGAACTTCTACAGCTGATAAACACTTTTATCAATGGAGCAGGATACAACTAAAACTAAAAAATCAGTAGCCCTGCTATACACACTAAAGATAAAAGGGCTGAAAAAGAAATAAGGGAAACATCACCCTATATACCTGCTGCAAATAGCATTAAATACCTTGGAGTAACTTTAGCCAAGGAAATAACAGATCTATGTGAAAAAACTTTAAGTTACTGTAGAAAGAAATTGAAGAGGCTAACAGAAAATGGAAAGCTCTACCATGTTCCTGGATAGGTAGGATCAACATAGTAAAAATGCAATCCTACCAAAAGCAATCTACAGATTCATTGCACTTCCAATCAAAATCCCAACTTGTTATTTTTGGGACCTTGAAAGAAGAATACTCAATTTCATTTGGAATAACAGGAAAGCCAGGATTGCCAAATCAACTTTGCTCAACAAAAGAATCTCAGGAAGCATCACCATCCCTAACTTCAAGTTATACTACAGAGCTACAGTAATAAAAACAGCCTGGTAATGGCATTAAAACAGACTTGTGGTTCAATGGAATCAAATTGAGGATCCAGACATTAACCCAAAAACCTAGAACACCTGAGCTTTGACAAAGAGGTCCAAAATATTCAATGGAAAAAAAGATAGTATATTTAACAAATGGTGTTGGCATAGCTGGATGGTAGTGTAGAAAAATGCAAATAGGTCCAAGCCCATCACCCTGCACAAAACTCATATCCAGATGGATCAAAGACCTCAACATAAACCCAGCCACAATGAATTTGATAGAAAAGAAAGTGGGATATACTCTCCCACAAATTTACACAGGTGACCACTCCCTAAATATAACACCAGTAGCACAAAAACTAAGAACAACAATCAATAAGTGGGACCTCCTTATACTGAGAAACTTCTGTAAAGTCAAGGACACTGTCAATAGGACAAAACAACAGCCTACAGAATGGGAAAAGATTTTCAACAACCCTACAAGTGATAGAGGACTGATCTCTAAGATATATAGAGAACTCAAGAAATTAGAGCCCAAAACCTTGTATAAACCAATCAAAAAATGAAGCTCAGAACTAAAAAGGGAATTCTCAGCAGAAGACTGAAATGGCTGAAAGGTACTTGAAAAAGTGCACAACATCTTTAGCCATCAGAGAAATGCAAATCAAAATGACTTTGAGATAACACCTTACACTTGTCAGATTGCCTAATATAAAACACACAGATGACAGCCTATGCTGGAGAGGTTGCAGAGCATGGGGAACACTCCTCCATTGTTGGGAGTATAAGCTTGTTCAGCCACTGTGGAATGCAGTATGGTGGTTTCTCAGAATACTGGGAATCCAACTCCCCAAGGATCCAGCAATACCCCTACTGGACGTATACCCTAAAGATGCACATTCACACTCCAAAGGTATTAGCTCAACTATGTTTATAGTAACATTATTCATAATAGCAACAACCTGAAAACAACCTAGATGTCCCTCAACTGAAGAATGGATTAACAAACTGTGGTATATCTACACAATGGAATACCACTCAGCAGTAAGAAAAAATGATATCCAAAAATTTGCAGGCAAATGGATGGATTTGGAGACTATCCTCCTGAGCGAGGTATCACAAACCCAGAATGATAAGCAGGGGATGTACTCACTCAATAGTGGACTCTAAACAAAAATCCAAAAAGCAAAGCATGTCCAAGCTACAAACCACGAACACTGAACAGCTTGGGATCTGAAACACCTGGACCTACACCTTGAATCTCACCCCCTCCAGAGGAACAACTGACCCAGTCTTGATATTGGGGTGAGGAAAGAGGATCTGCCAGATGTGTATTCTGAACTAAGCTACATTGGGACCTGGGAACCTCCTACCCTTGCTGGGGAGGAGATAAAGACATGTTGAGAAGATAAAATAACTGGAAGGTGCGAGAGGGGGAAGTGAGCTTGAATAAGAATAAAAAAATATGACTTTATTCATAATAAAAATTAAATAAAAATGACCACTGGGAAAAAAGAAATTCATAATGCTGTAATAGACTATTAAGGAAAACACTGGTCAATTATTTTAAGTAAAAGATGGTCATTATGAAAGAAAAATATCTTACCTGTCCCAGATTTCTTTGTGTAAAATTAGTCAAAGAATGTTTTAACGGGACAACACATATACCTTATGAGCTCTCTGTTGATATAGATACCAATGCTTTCATGTCATACTCCATATATTACTATATTCTGTGCACTAATTTGCAAGAAGACAGAGAACTTTACACAGTGCTACTGAAGTCTTTGAAAAAAGACTTTTCTTGCAAGACCTTGAGAATATTTGTATAAACAGATGACTAATGTACATGGCTATCAAAATTTTATAAGCAAAATTCAGAGCATAACAATTGTTTGAAAGAAAAGTCCATTTGTTGATTTTTTTAGTAGTGAATAGACAGTGGATCCAGTGGGATGCAATTGGGAATATAGGAACTTGTACAGTAAGTGGACTCTGACTTTCTCAAGAACAGGAGCTTTATGATCTTCATATCTGAAATACTAAAGCATTTGTCAATAAGTATTGAAAGTTGTAGAGGCTCTATAGTTGTTTGTTGAATAAATTATTGAATGGGTTTCCAATTTATGTGTACTGTATTATTGCAGAAGAATCACGTGATTATCTTTTGTTCTAGGATAACAATTTGACAGTGTATTTTTCATTGTCAAGGTCTGTGTGAAGCAGAGATGCTTACATATAAAGCCATTGTGACAATTTTAAACAATATAACTATAAATGCATAAAGTATTATTAGATTTCTAAAAATGATAAGATTTTCTAATGGTTCTCATGAAGCAATGATTTTGTCATAGTTTATTGGAGTAACAAGTGCAAATGACTACATCTTAAAAGTTCACACATTTCCTTTGTTAGCTTGTACATTTTCTCATAATTTTATAAACTACAATGTTTATAACTACCAGCATATAACCAAATTGAGTTAAAAGAGAACAAAACAGAAAGGGGTAGAAAATTAATTCAGAATAGAGCTGTAGAAGTATAGGCTAGAAAAGGGTCCTTTATGTCACTATGATAAATTGTTACACCTTTTTTTGTTCTGCACCATGGACATCTAACACGCTCACAACTTGCATATGACACATGGGCACAAGCTGTTTCTCATCCTCCCACTCATACTTCCTTTCTAACAGCAATTGTTCCAGAGCATCTTGTCATCCAGCCTATACTGCTGCCTAAAGACACACGTGACTCTGAAACCCTTTGCTCCTTGTGAGAGAAGAAAATTATCTGTTTTACTTCCAGCATTAGAGTATAAATAAGTATCACATATAACACCAGATCTTTATGGGTGTTCAGGTTTATATGAAAAAATATAAAACACAGTAGCTAGATTTTTCTAAGATTTAAATTATAAAAAATGTTCTACACAAATAAATATTCCCCCATACTCTTGGCACTCTTGATTTTATTAGGAGATTTTTTTCTTCAAGTTTCTTTTTGATTCTAGTTTAGCAAAACTATTAAGAACTGTGATACATTTAACATACTTTAGAGATAAGGCTCAATGAATGTAGTCAATATAAACTACTCTTTTAACACATGGATTAAGAGATTAAATAAAAAAATACAAATTAACCACACTTATCCTCAAAATTTTTTTTTCAAAAAAGATGATTAAATATATTAAAGCAGAAACATCATCAAAGGGACCAGAAAGAATTTATCTATCAAATGGTGGAAGCAGATTCACAATCCACAGCCAAACAGTGGTCAGAATTTAGGAACTCCTGTTGAGAAGCATGAGGAAGATCAACACAAGAAGTCAGACCCATCATAAGAAAATCCACAAAATGCATTGATTGGCACTCAAGGGAGCTCCTGGAGATCATGCAGCCTACAAGGAGCTGAGACAGGTCCTCTCCATATATGTTGTGGTTGTTTAGATTGGAGATTTTTGTGAGACTCCTAGAATTGTGAGCCAAGGGATGAGAGTCTTTGACCCTTTTGCCTGCTAATGAGACCTTTTTTCTTCTACTGGGCTGTCACATCTAACCTTGATGTAATATGTGCCCGTTCTTATTATAGCAGATTTTGTTATGCGATGGTTAGTGGATGCCCTTGGAGGTTTGTTTTTTCTGAGGAGAGACAAGAACTGGGGGTGAATCTTGGTGGCAGGGGCTGAGGGGGGTGGGGAGGGGAAACTGCTGTCAGGATGTAATACATGAGGAAAGAAAAAATTTTAAACATCGTAAAGAAATTGAAGGAGACTTGTTTTAAATACTTTTAGACTTTAGAAAACTTTATAACTCAAATTTCTCAAGTAGAAAACCAATATGCCACCAAGATCTGCCCTTTCTGACTATAATTTATTGCTTGACTCCACTGTTTAGTTCAGAAACAAGGCATGAAGAAGTAAAATTCTAGAAGCAGAGGGCTGGCTACTGCCGATGTTTCACAATTGCTTCAGACGAATATCAAACTCCAGTAAAAGAGTCATCAGCTAACTGGAAATAAGAGTCATATCTATGGTGCTCACTGAGTATGTCTATTTCAATATGAAATGATAGTCAAGTGTGTGCGCTTCTGTCAATAACAAAATATGGTAATGATGAAGGTAGAAGTTATATGAGAACCTGCTCAAAGCTTGAAAAAAAGTAATTATGTGGCACTGAGCTTTTTTTATGTAAGTGCCTACTCACAGAATCTAAAAGAAGTATTGCCCCTCTCTTCTAGGCGAACATCACTTTAATTTCATGCGCACATGTGTGCGCACACACACACACACACACACACACACACACACACTTCTGTGTCTGAGTTATCTCATTCAAAATGATTACTTCAAATCTTATCCATTTACCTAAAATTTAATGACACTTTTTCTTTCTAGCTGAGTAATATTCCATTGTATTATGAAATGCATGTCCATTATTTATTCATTAGTTGATGAAGTCGAGGCTCTTTCCATTTCCTGTCTACTGTGCATAAAATATCAGTGAACATGGATGAGTAAATGTCTCTATAGCATCACACAGAGTCCTTTGCAAATATGCTCAGGATCAAACGGCAGATCTATTTTTAGTTTCTTGAGAACCTTTCACACTGATGTCAGTAATAGTTTTACTGGTTTTAACTTCCACCATCACTGGGTAATTATTTTCCATTCCACATAGTTGCAATGTATTTTGTCATATGTTTGTGTGTGTAATTTATATATGTAGAATATATGTAAGTGTATATATTTACCCATAATGACTAGTGTAAAATAAAATCTAAGAGTACTTTTAATTTTCACTTTCTTGATATCTAAGAAAATTATTTCTCCTTTTGAGAACACCCTGTTTAGTTCCACAACCCAAATTTAATTGGATTATTGAATTGAATAATTGAATCCAGTTATTTAATTGGATTATTATATATTGGTTTTTAGTTTTTCTCTTTTAATTCTTTCTATATTTTAGAAAATACCCTGTGCAAGGTATGTATTTAGTGATTATTTTTCCACCCTATCAGATGTCTGTTCACGTACATGGTAGTGTCCTTCATTGTTTAGAAGTTTAGTTGATAAAGTCCCATTTGCCAGTTGTTACACTGTACTAGTGGGGGTCCAGTTTAGAAAGGCATTCCCTGTTGCAATTAGTTCAAGAATATCCCTCAATATTTCTCTATCCTACATATAGTATAAAGTTTTACTTTTATGTTCTTGAGCCTTTTGAATTTGAATTTTGTATAGAGTAAAACATAATGATATAAATTTGTTCTTCCACATATAGCTTTCCAGTTTGGCCAGCACCACTTTCTGATAATGCTCTGGTTTTGCCAGTGTGTATTTTTGACCCTTTGCCAGAAGTCAAGAGGCTACAAGAGTCTTTCCTTATAGCTGTGTCTTCAAATTTTATTTGGTGCATCTCTGTTTTTTATGACTATGTTATGATCTTTTTAGTATTATAATGCTGTAGTACAGCATTCTGATGCATCAGATTATAATGTAATAAAGCTGTATATTTACAATCCTGGAAGCAACACAAAACACAAACTAGTGGAGACTGAATATCACACTGTCAAATGATAATTGAGTAAAGGAAAAAGTCATGGAGGAAATGAAAACATTCTGGAAAATAAATTAAAATGAAAGCTTCATATAGTAAAATCTCTGAAGCTAATGAAAATCACATTGATGTTATAACACTAATGCTTACATGAAAAAATTTAGAGATCTCCAATTAGCAGCTTAATCATGAGATTAAAACCTAGAAAAATCAAGAAAGAACATACACATACATACACATGTGTGTTCAAACATACACATATTAGATGGAAAAAAGTCAAAATCAGATCTGAAATTAATGAAATAGAAATAAGAAATACAAAGAACAAATAATAGATAAAATTGATTCCTTAAAACAATTAGCAATATTAACAAACCATTAGTAAAATTGACAAAAAGAAAGAGAAAAGAGACCCAAACTAATAAAATTAGAGAATAAAAGGAAGACATTACAATGCACTGGGGAAATCTAAAGAATTATAAAGATATACTTAATTTTTTTATATTCCACCTTAGTGAAAAATTTGAAAGAAAGGGATGAATTTCTAGATGTACATGAGCAACTAAAGTTGAACCATGATGAAATAAATTATTTAAACAGACCCATAAAAATCAGATAGAGTCAGAAATTGATATAAGCTCAAGCTAGATGTACTCAGTGCTGAATTCTACCAGACCATCAAAGAATAACATCAACATTTTGTAACCTCTTCACTAAGGTAAAAAGTGAAGACACTCTTCAAAATCAATTTTATGGAGCTGGTATTAACATGATACCTGAATTAGATGAAGACCAAAAGAAAAAGAAACATAGACCCCAAAATTCTAAATATAATACTTAACAACCCACACTCAAAAACACATTAAAAAATAGCATTTGCCATATTCAAGCAGTCTTTATCCCAGTGATTCAAGGATGATTTGAAACACACAAATTGACAAATATAATTCACCACCACAGAAATAGATACAAGGATAGAAATTATTTGCTTATCTTATAAGATGAAGAAAGTGTTTTGACAAAATATACAATCCCTTTATGATAAAGTCCTGAAGAATATAGAGATAAATGGGATGTTCTCAACATAATAACAATCCCACAGTCATAATCTTATTAAGCAGAGATAAACTCAACAAATCTAAGCCAGAAATCTTAGTTAGAAATCCAAAATTGATGCACATATTCAGCAGTGTATCAAGATAAAAAGTAATATAATAATCATTAGCATTAATATACACCAGTGGCAAAGGTACAAAGAAAAAAATGAGGGAAATAGTCTCATTCACAATAACCTAAAATCAAACATCTTAGAATGAAACTAAGCAGTGAGGTCAAGAACTTGCACAATGGAATCTTTAAGTGATTAGAGAAATTTAGGAAACCAGCAGATAGAAAAGACCCAAATTCCTTTATTAATAGAAATATAATTATAAAAATTTCTGTTACATAAAAAGTAACCTACAGATTCAATGCAATATTTATCTGAATTACAATGCAATTTTTCACAAAAATTGGATTAATAACTTCAGACTTTATGTAGAAACACAAGTTATTCAAAGCAATCCTAAACAACAAAAACATTGCTGTGTGTACCAGCATCCCTGCTTTTCTGCCTAGTTCATTGTATTTATAACTTTTGACAGCAATGTTTGACCTTTGATCAATGAAAGGAGAATAAAAAACTTAGATTTATTTTTCTCAAAAGAAGATATAGCTCCAGGTACATGAAAAAGTGCTTAGTGGTAACAATCTTTTCGAAAATGCAAATAAAAATAAAAAAAGCATCAGAAATCATGAACATAACATGTATTTTTTTAAATGTGGAGAAATCAGAAGATTTGTATACTATTGATGAGCATATGAAATGGTACACTCACTGAGAACCTGGTATGCAGGCTTCATCAAAAGGAAAAAGTAAAATAATCATTTAAGACTATCTCAAATAAGAAATGTGTAGATAGTTAGATTGATGATAGATAGGTAGATAGATACATAGATACATAGGTACTAGGCACACAAGCAAACAGACAACAGCCAGCCAGCCAGCCAGTCAGCCAGCCAACCAGATAAGTAGGTGATAGAAAAAATAAAATACTAAGTGACCCAGTGATCTATATTAAAAACTTGATAGAACTTATAATCTCATAAGTAAATTAGTGACACTCAAGGATGTTCAATGACTTAAAAATGTCCATCACGTTATCTGTGTACTCATATTGCAAACGCCTCATATACACATGTACACTCATACTAAACACACACACGTGCACTCATGCATGCACACACACACACACACACACACACACACACACACATCCAAGAAAGAGAGAATTAGAGGTAATTTTAATATATGGATAATTCGTAACCAGAAAATGTTTAAATATGAATTTTGGCAGTGTTTATTTTTCTGAGTGTTAAACTTTTCAAATATTTACCTCACCAGCAAGTATGACAGCTAATCCTGATTGTAAACTTCATTCAATCTTGAGTTATTTGAAACACATACCCTTGTGCAAATCAATGAGAGCATTTCATGGAAAGATTAACTGAAGGGAAAAGACATAGCTTTTTCCAAAGTGAGCAGAACTTTGCTGAGATATCTTAGACATAAAAATGAGCCAGGAACAAACAATTCTGTGGCCCTGCCATATTCGACTGTGTAGTAAGTCACTTTGCTGCTTTTGAGTCTTTTCTATAAATTTATTTGCATTTTTTAAATTTCAGTGTTGGGGACTGAACACAGGGCCTGAAGCAATTCAAGCAAACTATCTTGTCACTGGCCTATTATCCTCCCCTCTGAAGGGTCAAGGTCATCTGGAGAACACAGCCCACAGAATCAACTAAACACGGCTCATTAGGGCTCACAGGGACTGAAGCAGCAATCACTAGGACTACATTAAGTCTGTGTTAGGTCCTTAAAATATAAGTTAGGGTTGTGTAACCTGATGTTCTCTTAGGACTCTTAACAGTGAGAATGGAGGAGTCTATGACTCTTTTGATTGCTCTTGGGACCCTGCTTCTCCTTCTGGGTTGCCTCATCCATACTTGATATAAGAGTTTTTGCCTAGTTGTAACTTGTTAGGCCATATTCAGTTCATATCCCTGGGAAGCCTGCTCTTTTCTGAAGGAAAACAAAGGAGGAGTGGATCTGAGTGAAGGGGAGTAGTAAGAGGAGTGGAGATCATGAAACTGTGGTTGAAATGTATTGTATGAGAGAAAATAACATAAACAAAACAGCTTCTTCTTAAGCTTTCATACATAAACTGAAAAAGAGCACCTCTCCAGAAATCCTGAAGTTCTGTAACACAAAGGTGTAATGAAGCATCCAGCCTTTGGACTGAGAAGCTAGTGGGTTCTGTGCTTTACCAGTTGGTAAATAGCTATTGTTGGAGCATCCAGTCCATGCTATGTAAACCAAATGAATAAATCACATTCAAAATATACATTTATTCTATTGTTTCTCCTCTAGTAGAGAGCTCTCATTAATACTTAGGGTCTCAGTTCTTCACAAAGATTTATTCTGACTTAGATTATAGCAAATTCCTAAGTCTCCATCTCACTCTGACAGTACCTGGCATTGGAACACTACCCTGTCTTATATTTAATTCTTATTCATTGTTCCTACCTCGTTACACACCTGAATAAGTATGCTGTTTTGACTTACTATACAAAAAGACTGTTAGATACAGCAACTACAGATTTACAGGGAAATCAGTGTCACAAAAAAGATAAAGCACAAGCAAAAGTGGTGAGAGCAACCTGTTGTACATATTAGCCTTTAAAAAGACTCCTAATTAGATTTTAAATTATTTTAGAAAAATTAAACACATACATGCATATGTATGTATATATTGCACAATTTTAGGTAATATATGATAATAGGACTCCTTGAGAATTTATCAGACAACCTTGGTGCTATTTCTCTTATTCGCCTCAGTATTGGCCTTCCTCCATCCTTCCGAGATGGAGCTCTTTCTCTTTGTCTCCCTTCCCACTTCATATCACCTGCTATTCTCCTCCAGAGTTTAGTCTCCACCTTTGGTCCCTTTATACATTTCTGTGTCTGTGGTTACTCGGTATTGTACACTAACAGCTGAAGATTTAGAACTAGGAGCTTCAAATAAAGAGTCAGCTTGTAGAACATCACAGAGGAAGGTCAGAAAACAAAAAAGAGCTGGTATATCAAAAAGTCTGTTGTAAGACCATATCTCCCAGAAATAAGTGCAAAACCCAAACCAGAATAAGAGCTATATCAATTAACATATTAACACAAAAGGGAAGATTATTGTAGGCTCCCACCATTTGATAAATAACTACAGTCAACTAGCTGGGAGAAGAATAATTCATTTTTCCCATGGATGAGCTTCATTGTTGGTTGTCCAATACAGAGTGTTCAGTCCTTTAATCATATACTCACAACACAAATGGGTTCACTGGTTCTGTTTATATATATATATATATATATATATATATATATATGTGCATACACATACATATACACCTCTATATGTGGGGGGGCATGAAAGAAAGAGAGAGAGAATGAAAGAAAAAGAGGCTAT
The DNA here is from genome assembly GCA_004025045.1 of Sigmodon hispidus. Taxonomy (NCBI): domain Eukaryota; kingdom Metazoa; phylum Chordata; class Mammalia; order Rodentia; family Cricetidae; genus Sigmodon; species Sigmodon hispidus. The sequence continues at coordinate 94,669 of PVIH01005369.1, forward strand.
CAACTTCAGAGCATAGGAGGAGAGGTTTGAGAAAGAGTAACTGGTATAGGAGGAAAGAAAAAATGGAGGAGAAAGTGTTGTAATTTTTTTAATTAAAATTATTTCTAAAGGAATAAAGTTATATTATGTTAATCATTCCCTATTGTTTCCTGATTGTAAAAAAAAAAAAAGGGCATTAAAAAAAAGATCAAATCAATGTACAGAGCCTACTTCCTATAAAGATAGATTAGTGGAGAAGTGAGCAATGATAGATGAATAATTTTGTAGCATGGGGAAAAGGATGAGAGCAGGTGAACAGTTGAGACTAAAATGTGCCAAAATGATTAGGCATGAGTACTTATAGAGAATACCTCACTTACACTTTTGAGGGTTTCTTAAATACAAGAGGGATGGATTTTACTATTGAAGAATATACTAGTGTACAAAGACAAAGTACAACATAGAATAGTAGCTTTTACTTCTGATAGAATTTGAAGTTTTGAAATCATAAAGGCCTGGTAGATCCTGGGATGTTGGTATAATTCTATAGAAGTGTTTGTATTGTTAGTAACATCTTTGTGTTGGAGTGCTAGCCCTCCACACATTTATCTGCTGAGCTATTTGTCAAAGATGAAGAAATAGAAAAGAAATTTAGACTCTTTCTTCCAGGAATTATTTTAAGTATAGCTAAATATTTTACATGTAGCTAAATAATTGCCAGTTTGTTGGTAAAGGGAAGATATACAGTGGAAATATCTTGCATAATAGTAGCATTATTTATATATTTATATCAAATTCTAATTAGAATCTATGATGTGGGATGCCTTTCTATATGATGTGAATAAGGGGACTGTTTTGGCCATGGCAGACATTTTAGAATTAGGCAGGAAAATTGGAGCATACATAGGTGAAGGAGGGCAGAGTCAGAGAGAAATGTGCTTTCTTCATTTGTAGCTGAGCCTAACTTGCCCTGAGGTGCCTTAGATCTTATTTTTTTATATTCCGTGTATTTTAGATAAAAGAGACATAGAGAACAGTTATTTTCATTATTTAATATGCCTACATAAGAACAAACCAACTACAACTATTCTTAAATCTAAAGCTGTGTTTATCAACTTTCTCCCTTTAAGATATCCTCAATACTGTATCTTTCTTTAAAAAAATTTCAATACGGGGACTGGAGAGATGGCTCAGCGGTTAAGAGCACCGTCTGCTCTTCCAGAGGACCCGGGTTCGATTCCCAGCACCCACATGGCAGCTAACAACTGTCTGTAGTTCCAGTTCCAGGCAAACATCAAGGCAAATAAATAAATAAAGTTTAAAAAAAAAAAAAATTTCAATACAAATGTATCATGTATATATATACAGACATATATATATATAGCATGTATGTATGTATGTATGTATGTATGTATGTATGTATGTATGAAGAGTGTAACAGCGTAACCCTGTGGTGTCCAGAGCACAATGGGAGTCAAACAGCTTCAGACAGTGAGGATCCCGGGTCCAGAGCAGGTTCAGGCCTGTTGGTCTCCCAAGGACATCATCACAGAGGCCAGAGACACAGTCCCATATTTAATGGCCAGGCCTGCCCTGGATGAGGGCTGGGAGAAGATTTCCACAGCAATCCCCGGGGACACATAACAGATAGCCAGGGCCCTCCTCTGAGGCAAGATACATCATCACAGAGGTACAGAATACTCTCTGAACACCATGACCACGTGATGTCTGGGGTGGAATGGGAGTTAGATGGCTCTAGACAGTGAGGATCCCATGACCTGACCATGATAGGAAATCTTGCAGACTCAGTATAGAGATCATACAGAAGACTCAAAACCCCTGTAAACACAACTGACTAAGATTCCACTAAGACTCACCTAAGAGTAAACCAAGGAAGTAGTAGGCAGATGGCAGTACAAGAATATATATAACAATATAAAGAAAAACAAGGCACCACCAAAAGAAGCTGGTAGCTATACAATACTAAGACCTGAACAGAGCGATGAAGAGGAAACAGAAGGAATCAATAATACAAATGCCTTTATAAAGGTTATAGAAGCATTAAAAGAGGATATAAAAAGTCCCTTAAAGAAATAGGAGAAAATATAAATAAAAGAATGGAAGAGATAAAAAAAATCCTTGAAAAAAAAAAAAAAACAACAACAAAGAAAACCAAGAAAGAAAAATCCAATGAATGAAAGAATCATTCCAGGAACTAAAAATTGAAATATAAGCAATAAAGAAGACACAAAACAAGACAAAGAATAAAAAAGAGAATCTGAAAAACTGTTCTGGAAATACAGATACAAGCATAACCAACAGAATCCAAGATATGGAAGAGAGAATCACTGGAGTGAAAGACTCAAGAGTAGAAATACATAAGTCACTCAAAGAAAACACCCAAAGCAAAAAAAGCCATTACACAAAAATGTTTAGGAAATTTGGGACACCATGAAAGGATCTAACCTGAGGATAATAGGAGCAGAGGAAGGAGAAGAGTATCAGCTCAAAGGCACAGATAATATATTCAATAAAATCATAGAAGAAAACTTTCCCAACTTAAAGAAGGAAATGCCTATAAAGCTTATAGAACACCAATTAGATTTGGCCCTCCAAAAAGTCCACTAGCCTCATAATAATCAAGCCACTAAACATACAGAACAAAGAAAAATATGAAGAGCTGCAAAAGAAAAGGGCCAACTTACCTATGAAGGCAGATGCATCAGAATAACACCAGAGCAGTCCATGGAAACAATGAAAGGAAGAAAGTCTTGATCAGAAGTTATACAGCCACTAAAAGAGTATGGCTGCCAACCCAGACTACTATACCCAGCAAAACTATCAATCACCATAGGTGGAGTAAGCAAGATATTTCATGACAAAGACAGGCTGAAACAATACCTATCTACAAATTGAACATGAGCACTACAGAAAGCACTAGAGGGAAATTTCCAATGTAAGGAACTGAGTTATACCCATGAAATCACAAACAATTGATTATCCCACAGGAGAAAAGCCCAAAGAAAAAACTACACACAAGCTACCACCAAAAATAAGAGTAAATATCAATCAGTGGTCATTAATATGCCTTCATATCAATGGACTCAATTCACCTATAAGAAAACACACTCTGCCATGATGGATACAAAAACAAAAGCCAATGTCCTACTACATACAAGAAAGACACCTCAACACCAAAGACAAACATAGGCTCAGAGTAAAGAGTTGTTAAAAGATTTTTCAATCAAATGGCCCCAAGAAACAAGCTGGTATTGCTATCCTAATAGCCAACAAAGTAGACTTCAAACTAAAATCAATCAAAAGAAATCAGGACAGACATTACTTATTCATCTCAGAAAAAAATCAATCAAGATGACGTCTCAATCCTGAATATTTATACCCCTAATATAATACTACCTCCATATGTAAAAAAAAAAAAAATACTACTAAATCTTAAATCCCACATCAAATGTCACATGCTAATAATGGAAAACTTCAATACCCCACTTTCACCCTTGGATAGGTCAACCAGACAAAGAAACAACAAGTAAGGGGTCTAATTGATGCTATGATGCAAAAGGACTTAATAGATATTTATAGAAGCTTCCATCCAAACACAAAAGAATATATAAATTTCTCAGCACCCCATGGAACTTTCTCTAAAACTGGCCATATACTTGGTCATAAAGCAAATATCAATAGATACCAAAAAAATGGGAATATCCCTTTGTATCACATCAGACCACCATGGCCTAATGTTAGAATTTAACAACAACAAAATTCACAAAAAGTCTACAAACTCATGGACACTGAACATCTCTACATTGAAGAATAATCTTGGGTAAAAAGAAGCTAAGAAAGAAATCAAAGACTTTCTAGAATTAAACAAAAATGAATCTACAACATAACTAAACTTATGGGACACAATGAAAGCAACCTTAAGAGGAAAATTCATAGTACTAGATGCCTATATGAAAAACAAAGAGAAATCTCACACAAGAGACCTAGCAACTCACCTGAAGGCTTTTAGAACAATTTGAAGTAAACTCACCTAGAAGGAGTAGACAGCAGGAAATTATCAAACTTAGGGCTAAAATCAGTATAATAGAAAGAGAACAATATATAAAGAATCAATTAATCAAACAGTTGCTTCTTTGAGAAAGTCAATAAGATACACAAACTCTTATCCAAACAAATCAAAGACAGAGAGAGCATTCAAATTAACAGAATCAGAAATGAAAAAGGAGACATAACAAAAGACACCCAGGAAATTCAAAGAATTATCAGGTAATACTTTGAAAATCTATACTCTACTAAAAATGGGAAACCTAAAAGAAATGGACAGCATTCTGGAGAAGTGCCAATTACCAAAATTAAATCAAGAACAGATTAAAGACCTAAAGAAACCTATATCACTAAAGGAAATTGAAGCTGTTTTTAAAAGTCTCCCCCCCAAAATAAGCCCAGGTCCAGATGGTATTAGTGCAGAGTTCCACCAGACATACAAAAAAGAGCTAATAGCAATACTCATCAAACTGTTTCATATGGTGGAAACTGAGGGAACATTGCCAAACTCTTTTTTTGAGTCCACAATCACCCTGATACCCAAGCTACTCAAAGATGCAACTAAGAAAGGAAACTATAAACCAATCTTCCTCATGGCAAACCGAATCCAACAACATATAAAAAAAGTCATCAACCACATACAAGTAGTCTTCTTCCCAGAAATGCAGAAATAGTTCATCATATGAAAAATTATAAATGTCATCCATAATATAAAGAAATTGAAGGAAAAAATGCACATGATCATTTCTTTAGATGCTGATAAAACCTTTGACAAAATCAAACACTCCTTTATAATGAAAAGCCTGGAAAGATCAGGAATACAGGGAAAGTTTCGAAGTATAATAAAGGTGATTTACAAGAAGCCAACAGCCAACATCAAAATAAATGGAGAGAAATTCAAAGTAATCCCACTAAAACTAGGAACTAGACAAGGATGTCCCCTTATCTATTCAATATAGTTATCAAAATTTTAGCTAAAGCAATAAGAGAACAAAAGGAGATTAAGAGGATACAAATTGGAAAAGAAGATGTAAAAACATTTCTATTTCTAGACGACATGATTGTACACATAAGTGACCCACAAAATTCTACCAGGGAACTTCTATACCTGATAAACACCTTCAGCAATGGAGCAGGATACAAGATTAACTCAAAAAATATCAGTAGCCCTGCTATACACTAAAGATAGAAGGGCTGAAAAAGAAATAAGGGAACCATCATCCTTTGTACTAGCTGCAAATAGCATTAAATACCTTGGAGTAATTTTAGCCATGGAAGAAACAAATTTATTTGACAAAAACTTTAAATTACTGAAGAAAGAAATTGAAGAGGCTATCAGAAAATGGAAAGATCTCCTATGTTCTTGGATAGGTAGGATCAATATAGTAAAAATGGCAATCTTACCAAAAGCAATCTACAAATTCTTTGCACATCCCATCAAAATCCCAACTTGTTATTTTAGGGACCTTGAAAGAAGAATACTCAATTTCATTTGGAATAACAGGAAAGCCAGGATTGCCAAATTAATTTTGCTCAACAAAAGAATCTCAGGAGGCATCACCATCCCCGACTTCAAGTTATACTACAGAGCTACAGTAATAAAAACAGCCTGGTACTGGCATTAAAACAGACTTGTGGATCAATGGAATCAAATTGAAGATCCAGACATTAACCCAAAAACCTATGAACACCTGATCTTTGACAAAGAGGCCCAAAATATTCAATGGAAAAAAGATAGTGCATTTAACAAATGGTGTTGGCATAGCTGGATGGTAGTGTGTAGAAAAATGCAAATAGATCCAAGCCTGTCACTGTTAGTTTTTTACACATGGCATGTGAGTGGGGAGCAGAGATGGGGGCAGAAGAGAGCAGAGAGAGAGGAGAGGGGGAAGAGGCAGGGCTTGTGTGAGCCCTTTCATTAAGAAGGTGGGTGGACCCATGTTTGCATCACCACACCCAGGTGGATGATTGATACTGTTGCATTCC
>PVIH01005369.1:100798-125182 GCA_004025045.1 Sigmodon hispidus
ATCATAGGGCCTTGAAGTTTGTTTGCTGGAGCTCTGGAGGGGTGGGGGGGTGGGGGGTGGGGGGTGGAATATGGGTTAGTGATAGAGCTTTGGGAGTGACTAAAGGGAAAGGAGTTTGAAAGTAAACCTTGACTTAGCTGGGTGTGTGAATGGTTCTTTTCTTTTGCTAAGTGATTTTATTGTCTGCAGTGATAGAGCTTTGGGGGTGACAGGCTAAGGAAAAGGAGTGAAGAAAGAAACTTGGGAGTAAACCTTGAGTTAGCTGTGTTGTGTGAATGGTTATTTTCTTCTGCTAAGGGATTCTGTTTTCTGCTGCCTGCATGTTAATGTCTGCAGATCCTTGCTAGGTCTGGTAAAGAAAAGGATTAAAGAGTCTTGTATTATGCCTATCTGGATTCCTGCAGGGGGATGGGGAATGGTCTTTGTTTTACCTGCAATGCATCCTCAGGGAGTGGCTGCTTTAACTGCAGAGTTGAAGGACCTTTTGTTTACCTTGAATTCCAAGCAGACTGCCTGGGGCCCTTTGTTTACCACTTTGTCTTCTGCTCTGGCTGGCTGCAAAGGAATCTTGGAGCTGGTGTTTTAAAATTTTGGGTCTCATCTGGCTATTTTGAGGAGAGGGGTGTAAAAGGTTTAAGATTAGACAAGTGAATCCAATGTGGGAAGCCTTCGAGTTTAGCGGCTCTAGAAGTTGTAAAAATTACTCTGTATGGTCCTGTCTACTTTGGAGTGAGGGGAGAAGGCAGGTGATGGAGGAGGGGAGGAAGCAGATTGTCAGGAAGGTAGAACTTACAGGCTGATTGAATAGCAAAAGGAACAGAGAACAGTTGGAGTGGCTGGTAAGTCTGGGTTTAGGTGAATGTGATCACTAAATGAAATGAAAGCTCCCACTTTTACTAAGAAATCTCTTTTCATTAAAGCTGTTGGACAACTTGGCATAACTAAAAATGACTGAGTAATAGGAATCCCTCTAAAAATGCAATTAAATGGCAGTGTCTGATAAGGTCGCATGGATTTTTCTCCTAGCCCAACAACTGTAAGGCCTGAAAGAAAGAGATCCCAATACTTCTGCAGAACTGTGAGCGCAGCTCAAGTGTCCACCAGGAAAGAAATGGTCCAGCCAGAAACTTCAATATCCACCTGAGTCTCTCTCTGCGTCATAACGTTTGCCGAACCAAGAGGGCCTGGGCACCATCATTCATCCTCAGCCAGTCCCAGTACATTATGCACCTCATCCAAGCTTATTGTGTCCCCACCCTTTGATGCAGTGCCACAGCTGCCTGGCCAGTGGTGTCTATAACACTTAGAACATGACCTGGATGGTCTCTGTGGATCTGGGCATGAGCAACAATAGATAGTAATGGCCTACGTGGCCACAGCAAGTCCTTCTCAGAATGCTTTTGTCTGCTCATCCTGGGAGGCGGGGGGGGGGGGGGGGGGGGGGGGGGGGGGTGCTGGTCTGATCGCCTCTGCCAGCAGGAGGTATTTCTCCTGCTGAATTCACTCATCTCTCTGGTGATACACCTTGAAAGCAAGCGCCAAAATGTCTGCCTGTGGAGTTAATGTTACTCTCTCAAGAGATCTAAGCTTGGCCTTTATGTCTGGGTTGCTTGCATTAAAGAAATGGGTCATAAGAAGATGTTTTCCCTCAGTGCTCTGTGGATCTAAATTTGTGAACTGCAAGAGAGTGTATTTGTAACGTGCTCTAGAAACTGGGACGGATTTTCCTGTTTATCTTGAACCACGTCCTGCAGTTTCTCGATAAATTTGTTTGTTGAACCTCATCTGCATGTAGTCTGGCCTGCTCCCAAACTTGCCTGCGCTCCTCAGGAAAAGATTATTGGTCAAAATTGTATATACATCGTGACAGGTGAGGTCATAAGATTGGGTTAAGTACTGAAATTCTTTTATAAAGGCAGTAGAATTTGAACTGTAAGAGCCTAACTTCTTTGGAACCTGGGAGAGTTCAGACAAAGGAAAGGGAATATACACTTTAACTATTCCATCTACGGCCGCTACTTCCCAAAGAGGTAAAATTGGATCAGCAGCATCCTTAGCGGCTCGAAAGCGGGTGATAGGCGGAGAGGAAGGGGCAGTAGGAGTGCGTTGAGATCTAAAGGGTGGAGGGTCATTTGCAGGATCCAGTGGAAGATGAGAATCATCAGGGTCTGAGGAAGTGGCAAAAAGCAGGCGAGTAGGACAAGAACTTAGGTGGGAAGGAAGAGCTTAAGTAAGAGAAAGCTTGTATATAGGGAATTTTTTAACTCTTTCAATCTGCCAGTTCACTGGCAATAATTAGATAATTCCCGCAAAATATTGGGATCCAGGGTGCCATTAGGTGGCCACTTTAGATTATTGTCTAAGGGATATCCGGGCCATTTCTTTGTACAATACCGGATCAGCTTGGTAGTATCTAAATAGGGCAAAAGGCTAAGAGGTCTCAACGCCTCTAGCACATACCCTAAGGGTGAAGATGGAGGTATGGATTTAGCTGGCTTATTTCCCATGCCGAAACTTAAAGGGAAATATGGAACCAGCAAGCAAGAGTCATCACCCCTGCAAACTGAATCCACAAGGAAGCAGTCCCACAGTGGACTAGCTCGTCAGCAGACATGTACAGGTCGCTCGGACATGACCCAACTCAACTACACATATATCTCTAAAACCCTGTCAGGCACAAGAGAGAGTGCCAGGACATTACACCCACACACAGTGAGATAAAGTAGACTCGTCAGTCCCCAAAATCACGCGTCCGCAACCTGTTTGTGGCATTGCTGGCAAAAAAAAATGCTCATGAAAGGTGCCAGTGTAATTCCAACAGGAGCAAGTCCCTGGATGAAACTGTAGTGCAGGGAAAAAAGCCAGGAGTGTTTGCAACAAAAAGGAACAAATCACGACCAAATGAAGATTGGGAAGCTGATCCTCCTTGAAACTAGTTCACGTTTTACACTGACCGAGGGGGAAACTCACCAATCAACACCTGTGTTGTGCGCATACGATCTGTGACCAGGCAGATGGAAGGTGGTCTCTGGTGGAGGGTGGAACACGGGTCCCCAGTGCCTATGCACGCTTAGGGCTGGGGGGCCCACGCTGAGCACGGCACCAATGTTAGTTTTTTGCACGTGGAGCATGAATGGAATCTCAACACCAGGAGTACAACACTAGAGTTTATTAAAGTGGGGAGCAGAGATAGGGGCAGAAGAGAGCAGAGAGAGAGAGAGAGGAGAGGAGGAAGGGCCTGGGCTTGTGTGAGCCCTTTCATTAAAAGGGTGGACGGGCCCATGTTTGTATCACCACACCCAGGGGGATGATTGGCACTGTTGCATTCCAGGTGAATGCAAGCTTTGGAAATCCTTACAGTCACCCTGCACAAAACTCAAATCCGAGTGGATCAAAGACCTCAACATAAACCCAGCCACACTGAACTTGATAGAAAAGAAAATGAAATATACTCTCCAACAAATTGGCACAGGTGACCACTTCCCAAAAATAATACCAGTGGAATAGACACCAAGAACAACAATCAATAAGTGGGACCTCCTAAAACTGAGAAACTTCTGTAAGGCAAAGGACACAGTCATAAAAGCAAAATGACAGCCTACAAAATGGGAAAAGATTTTCACTAATGCTACAAGTGATAGAGGAGTGATCTTTAAAATATATAGAGAACTCAGGAAAGTAGAGCCCAAAACCTTGAATAACCCAATCAAAAAATGGGGTTCAGAACTAAAGAGGGAATTCTCAGCAGAAGAGTTACAAATGGCTGAAAGGCACTTGAAAAAGTGCACAGCATCTTTAGCCATCAGAGAAATGCAAATCAAAATGACTTTGAGACACCACTTGACACCTGTCAGATTAGCTAAGATAAAAGACACAGATGACAGCCTATGCTGGAGAGGTTGTGGAGTAAGGGGAACAGTCCTCCATTGTCGGTGGGTGTGTAAGCTTATTCAGCCACTGTGGAATGCAGTATGGCACTTTTTCAGAAAACTGGGTATCAATCTACCCAAGGATCCAGCAATACCACTACTGGGTATATACTCTAAAGATGCACATTTGCACCCCAAAAGCATTAGCTCAACTATGTTCATAGCAGCATTATTTGTAATAGCAAGAACCTGGAAACAACCTAGATGTCTCTCACCTGAAGAATGGATTAACAAACTGTGGTACATCTACACAATGAAGTACTACTCAGCAGTAAGAAAAAATGATATCCTAAAATATGCAGTCAGGTGTGTGTATTTGGAAAATATCATCCCAAGCAAGGTCTCCCAAACCCAGAAGGATAAGCAGAAGATATACTCACTCATTAATGCACTTTAAGCAAAAGTATTCTTATTTCATTGAAAGATTATTGGTGAATAGATTGATTTAAAACACACACATATACCAAAAAGCAAACAAACAAAGAAAACAAAATAATAAAAAAAAAACCCTTCTGGTTTGACTGTAGAACAGTTGCTTAGCAGAAATTTGTGGTGGCCATAGTGTATCCATGGGTATTAGCTGTGATCTACTGTGCTTTCTTCATCTGTAGCTGAGCCTAACCTGGCTTGGGGAACTTTAGATTTTATTTTTTATATTTCATTTTAAAGAACAGAGAAGTTTTTATTGTATTTTTTTTTTTTTTTTGCTATCCTGGATGTTTGTTTTTTTCATACAGATTTTGATATTGATTTTCCAAAAACAGCAAAGAAAAAAAAAGAAAAGAATAATGAAAATCCAAAAAAATTTTTAAAAAAAAGAAAATAAAGAAAACATGAGGTATCAGAATAGAGTTCCAGAGGCCCATTCTGACTAGCACTTCCAGTCTCCAATGTGTCCTTCAGAACCACCAATTTATTTCTCTCCTTATTCCAATTTCTGGTTATTTAGAGAATTCCTTTAAAGCTGTGTTGCCACCTAATACAGGTCACTTATAAATTTTTATTTAGTTACATGAATGTTGTAGAATATTTTTAACTATGTAATTATGTGTTATATTTGCTTATGCAATGGAGTATTAATTTAACTGTGTTAAGGTATGTTTAATTTGTTTATGCAGCTTTTGTTTACTTATAAAAAGATGTGTTACTATTTCAAAAAAAAACAATAAGAAGAGTATGATTAAGAAAACAGTTAAATTTAAAATAGTAATAAGTAATAAAGTCATGTCTGTTTTAATTTCTAAATATTTTTCTAATTAATAGGTCAACAGAAGACATTGTACTAAAAAACTATTTAATGTTTTTTTCTATTCACATCACTAGATCAGATATTATCACCACTTTAAACAACCTAAAACTATGTCCAGAGAAAATAAACACCAACAAAAAATGTTTTTAATTTTAAAATAGTGTATTTGGTATGTGTGTGGTGGGACATTGGATCCACTACAATGAATCATCCGACATGAGAACATGAGTTCTGGGAACCAAACTCAGGTCCTCCAGAAGAACAGGCAGTGCACTTGACAGCTGAGCTATTTCTTCAGCATCTTCCACCCAAAGTTTTACAATCTATCATCAGGGAAAGCTGCTTCCTTCTGGTCAAGATAATAGAATCTAAGTTCTGCATCTGCTCCCTAGCTGAAGGTATAGCTTTCTAAAGTGGCTAAAACGTTACATTCTAATTTTCTGTTTTCTCCCTTAAGGTTAATCCAATTGAGTTTATCAATCACTGGCACAGAAGGCAAACCATCAAAAACTAAATACTTAAAGAAATACTAAGGAAGACAAAAATTCATCTCCTTAATGAGAGGTGTACTTACTCCCTCTCCCAGGACCCTGTCCTTGCAAGGCCCACACATATTTCTGAGTTCTAACTTAGTCTAATTTTTTCTCCCTTTTTGTCTCTGTATTTTTTCTCAAAACCCTAAACCTGCTTAGTCAGACTCTCAGGACAGTTTTTCTCTGAAGACCTCCCCAACTATCTAGGTCTTATTTCTGATTTAAAAACTATTACAAAGAAAATAAAAAAAAATACAAAGACAAAGAACCCCCAAGTTGCAAAATGCAACCCCTGAAAAGCATGGAATCAGAAGAGATGAAGATCTTAATAAAGGAAGCCAATGTGGGGTTAGAAAAAGTCCAAGTGCTAGGGTCACCTATAAGAACTCACAGGATGTCCCTGCCTACGTGTCCAACCAATGGTGATGGTGTTTCCTAGACAGGGCTCTCCCTATAAGCAAATGAATAGCCACCTCAAGTGCCATCACAGAAATTACATCCAACAATGAATGGTGGTGGAGGCTGAGGTACATGGCTGAGCACTGGGCTGAACTCCTGGTCCAGCTGGGCACAGGGGAGAAGACTCTACATAAGCAAGGGGATAGGGACTATGAGAAAAATTCTCACAATGAGGGCTGGCTGGAACTCTGGGGAGCTCACTGAATCAAGAACAGTCACTGAAGGGACCTTCAAGAAAAGGAAAAAGGTCCTCCAAAAATAGGCAACTGTCAGCTGACATGGACAGTATGTGGAGCTTCAAGGGAAGGGATCAGACTTTGTTTCTGTGCGTGGACTAGCACCTTGGAGCCCATTCCCTCCAGGAGAACAACTAACCCAGTCTCTACATTGGGATGAGGAAATCGGACCTGCCTCGTATCTACCTTGAGACTTCTTGCCGTTTTGGGAGAGAGAATGGGGGAATGGAGAGGAGGGAGGCTGAAGATAGACAGGGGGGATTGGAATGGAGAAGGGAGGGAGAGCAAGGGGATATATGAGGGAAAAAGGGACATTATTTTCTAAAATAAATAAATAAAAAAGAATAAATGATAGTAGAGATAACAGAGGCTAATGGTGTGGTAAATATGATCAAAGTATACCATTTGCATGTACAAAATAATTAAACACACTATCATGTAAAATTAATATATACTAATAACGAGGGTTTAGTGATTAAAAAACCCATTACAACATTTTTCCTTGTCTTCCCTCCCTCCATGCCTGCCCTCCATGCCCTCCTATGCCCTTGTCCCTGCCCTTTCAAGACCATGACCACATTTACTAATTGCTATTGCATTGAAATATGAATATACATGTATGTACTTATAAACATATCCTATTTTTGATCAACTTGTGATTTCACAGCTGGCCATTTTGTTTGGGTGCTCTCTTCCCTGAAGAAGATGATTTCTCCCCATCTGAGTTTCCTAAGTCACCCCGAGTTCTTTGTATTGGGTTGATGTGACATTGGATTTCCTCCACTTGGTATGCCCATTGCTGTCCTTGCTCAGCTCACATGTGGGCAGTCATGTTAGTGAGATTTCATGAGCATACCTCAATCTTACAGTAAACTCTCCCATCTTCTGGTTCTTACAATCTTTCTGTCTCCTCTTTGGCAATGTCTTCTGGGTATCACCTCAAGCTTACCTCACAGTGACTAATTGGCTGCTGTGGTCTGATGAAAAGAAAATAGCACTGAGTAAAAAAAGGACCAACTGAGGAGAAAATAAAATTCTGACAGAAACCTCTACAACATGAAAAGTATGTGGAATGCTTACAGCAGTCCACCCCTCTTTTTATAGGAGAGGAATGCTCATACCTTTGTGTGGGCATGATTAAAAAGTAACAGAGGTTCAGAGAGATGGCTTTGTTGGAAAGAACCAAATAGAAATATCAATGTTTACACTTTAATACAGTGAAACTTAGAGCTCATCATAGCCCACACTGGTGACTAGAAAAACAGATCTTTCAATAGAGCAAAGAATCTCACTGAAGTAGATTATTGGTCCACAGGACTTCTCTCCAGCATGTAGTCTGTGATCTAGCACACCAGCATCATCTGAGACTCATGGAGAGTCTGGGGAAAAGGGTCCAGGTCTTTGCTTTATTAATCTCTCCAGGTGATTAAGTATCCTAAATTTTTAGACACATAGGCCTTCAGAACAATATTTCTGAGTCCTGAAGTAGCTTATCTACTCTCAAACCTCCCTTTTTTGTTGATTTTTAGAATGTAGAAAGATTTTTGGTGGTGCATTTAGCTTTAGCTGACCTTCAACATTAAAGCATTTTTCATATTTCCTCCTTAGATAGCATTAATACATTCTAAAATAAAGATTTTTTTCTGAAAGATTCATACAAGTTTTTACATTTTTATCTAAAAAATTAAGTAGATAAGTAGACAATTCATATCTATAGAAATATTTGTATTTAGATATTTGTGGAAATTAATAAAATAATCAAAATCCTCATTAATTTGTAAATTCATTTACAGTGTTTTTCTTTTTATTTTGTCATGCCCCAACATATACAACTCCCAGTTTTTCTCTTTTGACTTTCCTCTCTATCCCCTCAAATGGCCTTCAGATCTTGTTTTAATTTGAAAATGCACCATGTCCAATTATTGCTGTACATATGTCCACAGTGCCCATGGAGTCATCCACAGAGCGTGGGAACAAGCCAATGGCTATACCTTCAAAGAAGAGTTATTTTCCCAATTCTTCATCAGCAATAAACTGCCATTAGTGGTCAGTGAGGGACAGAGCATAGAGATAATATCCTCCATTTATGTAGAAATCTAGTTGGCTTGATCTTGGACAGATCTAATGCAGTTAACTACAAACGTTGTGAGCTCATGTATATAATAAACATGCAATGGCCAGGAAACTGCATTTCAGAGCATTTCTTCCCATTCTCCAGCATTTGCATTCTTTCTAAATTCTCTTCTGCAATGTTTGCTGAGGCTTGATAAGGTATTGGGAAGTGACAAAGATATCTCATGTAGGACTGAGCATTCAGTCTCTTCTCTCAGCACTTTGAACAATTATGCTACTCAGTGTTGATGGCAGACCACTGGAAGAAACAAGCCTCTCTGATCAAGGCAGAGAGGAGCCCAAGTCTCTGACCATAAACACAGATGTTTAAAAGACAATTTGACGTGATCATTTACCAAAATGACAATTCTTCTCTAGGGCCTATGACTACCTCCCAAGTCCTAGAAATTTTAGCAGAATTATCTTACTATGCATAAAATTTCTGAGGATTAAGTCTCTAATGCTATCAGAAAGAATGTAGTTAGTTATCAGAGTAAAAATTATAAAACTATTAGACAAAAGACCATGATACTTAGGGTTTTTTGTTTGTTTGTTTTTTGTTTTCTTCAAAATTCTCCCAAAGCAGAAAAGGTATATAGCTAGGAGGAGTAAGGCTTAGTTAGGGGAGATTCTCTCCGTTTTCTTTTTTTTTAATTGCTATGATCTCACACTGAGCACAGATGCTTTGGGAGGAAGAGGTTCATTTACAATTCCAAGGTCATGACCCACCACTGAGAGAAACCAGGAGCTCACAAAACAATGCTGCTTACTGGCTTGCTACAGCTGCAGGTTTATCATCTTATTTTTTTTATACAGACCAGATCTTCCTTCCTAGAGGTGGCACTGCACAATAGATAAGACCTTCTATATCAGTTACCAATTAGGAAATGCCACACAGTCCTGGACACCAGCCATTCTCATCTAGGCATTTCTTCAATTGGGGTTCCCTATTCTAAGGTGATACTGGGTTGTATCAACTTGACAGGTACAGCTAACAATGGCTAAAATTAAGTTCCAACATAGCTACACTTATAACTATCTTATGTCCTGGAGATAGAATGTACACTATGATGAGTATAATTGATGATACTGTATTGCATATTTGAAATTTGCTAAAATAGAAGTAAAATGTTCTCAGCACAAACACAGAGAGATAACAAACGATATGATAGATATATTACTAAACTGACTGTGGAAATGATTCCTCAATAAACATGTCAGCATGTCATATATGATAATTACATACAATTTTATATATCAGCATGTCATATGGCATAATTACATACAATTTTTATGTATTATATTTATTCAATAAAGCTGAAAATATATTTAAAATTTTTAAACACTAAACTAGAGTCAAGCAAGGATTGGTGAGATTGATGTGAGCTATAAGTCTTGCCCTCACATTTTTTTACAGAAAGGTGTATCTTTTTGCATAAGTAATGGGTAGACATAATAACTTAGAGACTTCTATTTCTTAACTGTTGGTTTAGCTGTAACTATTTTACCAATTTACATTTATAATTCTGGAGAGCAGATGTGCTGAAGATGAGGCTGTCTTTTGGCCTATGAGGTCATTATCTCTAAATACTTCAAAAGGATTCAGCTTTCCTTTCAAGATCTGATGGTTCACCTGTTATACAATTAGGGCAGCTCTCAATTGCATTTCAACATCTAACTATTTCACATTTATTTTTCTGATATTTTCTTCTTTTGTTGTTTTTTTCAATGTGTATGCTCTTTATTTTATCCTTCTCTTTTCCATCTAACTTAATCTGTCAATGATTAAACTTTCTAGTAGGATCCCAAAATGCTATCCTTAATTTTTTAATTCTTGTTTGATGGTTCACTGATTTGCTCCTGCCTGTAAGGCTCACTGCCCACAAGGAGACTCCCTGTTGAGTGAGATCAGTTCCTTCTCTCTAATACATTTTAGCCCATAGATTCTCTCTTATCAATATGTGCAGATTTCTAAATTTGACCTCACATGAGTGAAGGGGTTAAATAGACAAGAGGCATGAACAGTAAGAGCACATGAAGAAGAAGTAAGTATGTACCTTTGATGAGGCATCAAACATGGAGCCAGTGCCCTCATCTGATGTTCATGAGTTTAATATCAATTATGACATTTTGATGTCATGAATCAAAGATGTGTCTAAGATCATAGATACATTAGAAACCTCAAAAAGAGCAGCTGACCTTTCTTGAGTTCTTTGTATTATTATCAATGAAAAGACACAGGTAAAAGCAATGGCTTAAGAGGTCCATTATTACATTTAGACAATTTAATTTTTGTGAAGAATTGGTAAGCCTAGGTTTGTATTTTATACTTATATCTTTCTAATGCTAACAATTTTTATGTTTATTAATTATAATTTAATATTTGGCAATCCATTGCATCAGCAAAATATTCAATATGTATTTTCTCAAGCCTACCACAACTTTACTATTGGGTTACAAAATTGAAACAACTTGTAAAACAGTCAATTAATATTGCCACTGGTAGAAAAAAGGTGCATATATATAAATATATCCTATATATACATATATCATATATATGCCTTTCTATCTGGCCACATGTGGAATTTACTGATTTTCAACTATGCAGAATGGCTAAAATCCAGCAAGAGAAGTAGTACTGCTATTGTTTCTGAACTATGAATGTTTTGATTAAAACATACAAAAGCAAGAGACTGAAACTCAAACTGACCAAATGGAAAGCCATAGCAATGAATCTACAAAATGCTCAAGCACCTTTCCTTTGCCCACCCAAAAACTGATGTATTGACTTAGTAATCTATCTGGATGACAGCTTCCAAATTCAGTGCATATTCTTTGATATGTGTGTGTGAATGTGTGTGTGTATGACATCATATGTGCAAATGTATATATGTATGATGCAATATATATTGCACTATATATATTTCTCATATTTTCTTCATATATCTACATGAAAACACTTGATATGACAAAACAAAATGATAAATTTTAAATTCACTGCTTCTTTTTGCTGATTTTATTTCAGGTACACATATGCAGCATCCTAGTGGTTTCTTTTGTCTCAGTTGTTTCCACTCTCAAATGTATGTTAATCATTGTCTTGTCCTTTGTGTTCTTTCTATCAAAATATATGTTTAATTTTGCCTAGTTTAAAATCGTATAAAAATGTAATTAGCTACATGCTTTCTTCAACACTGTGCTTAAATATTTACCTATATTGTTGTGTATAGGTAGAATGAACCATATTTTTCATCTTAATATAAAATAATGTTTGTTGAAATTTTCTTGGAAAGATCATGTTTTATTAATTTTCTTTATTATTATAATGCTTTTATGAAATGATTGTACACCACTGACCCATAAGATTAGGTTTGTTATCAAAGCCTTTATAGAATTTCTCAAATTTTAAACAATTTTGTTTTTAGCTTAATTGGATATCACTCAATTTTTATAATACTTTCATAAAATCTTAAATTATCATTCATTTTTTGCAATCCTAATATTTGACATCTAAAATATTTTATCATAGCTTGTATTTACTATTTTTATTTTAATTTTTCCTAATTTAATTTAGATGAAGGTACTTGATTCACTGTTTGCTACCTCTTTTCTATAAAATGTCTATTTTGTTACTAAGCTGTTTGCCATATCTCAGTGATTTTATGTATATATATATTACATATATACTCAAATCATATCCAGTTACATCTGTGTACATTTTACCCTCTTAATGGCTTTTGTAAATTTTCTTGTAATCAAACAAATACAAACCACATTAGTTTTTCTTAATCAACAGAATTTATAAACTTAATGTAACAGAAGTAAATGATATTTTAACTATATTTGTTTCATTTAAGGAAACCTTTCAAAATCCCATAAACATACACAAGCATATGATAATTTATTGTAAATATTTTGTTAAAATCATGAGCCTTTAAGACCTTTCACTCATCTGGCATTGATCTATCTTTTAAAAAATATTATATGTCAGGAACATGATCTCTCTTTTTAATCTTTGGCAACACTTCCACTGCACTGCTTGCTCAAAATGCCCATATTTCCATTTCTTTCACCCTTCCTTCCTTCTTCCTTCCTTCTTTCCTTGCTTCGTTTCTTTCTTCCTTTCTTTTTGTCTGGACAATTCAACCTTTATTCATGATCGAAAGTGTTTGATTATAGAGCCAAAAGGAAGACAGAATGTGAAAACTTGGGCTTTTATCCTAGCTCAGCTTGTAACAATTTGTTTTTTCCATTGGCTGGAGTCTGAACACTGACTTATTCAACCAGCTAGTCTTTAACCAAGACTGGTGTACTGGGAATAAAAATGAACTAAAGGAAGAGAGGTCACTGTTCCAAGATGAAAGGGACATGGAACATTTTCAAAATAAAACAAGACCTGAAGGCCATTTGAGGGGATAGAGAGGAAAGTCAATAGAGAAAAACTGGGAGTTGTATATGTTGGGGCATGACAAAATAAAAAGAAAAGCACTGTAAATAAATTTACAAATTAATGAGGATTTTGATTATTTTATTAATTTCCACAAATATCTAAATACAAATATTTCTATAGATATGAATTGTCTATTTATCTACTTAATTTTTTTAGATAAAAATTAATCAGAATTCTGTACTGCATGGGAAGGGAAGAGTCACCTGAAAACATTTTCATAAAGTCTTAAAAGGTGAGGAGGTAAAAAGATTTTAATTTTCAATTCCAAATACAAGTTGTATGCTGATTAATTTTGTCTCAGTGTCATCCACTTTCAGTCTTCTGAAATGGGCTCTCCTTGAGGAATTTCTTGTCTTTACTATTTTATTCACTTTCTTATCTAAACTAACAACCCCCAGACACAGAATACATGTTAATCACACACACACACACACACACACACAAACATATATATATATATATATATATATATATATATATATATATTAAACAACAACTTACAACTTATTAACTTCCTTTTTGGTTGTTTAGTTGGTGGTGCTGGTGGTGGTTTTTGGTTTTTAGCAGACAGAGTTTCTCTTTGTAGCCCTGGCTGTCCTGGAACTTATTCTATAGATAAGGCTAGTTTTGAATTCAGAGATCAGATCAACAGCTTCTGCCTATAAGGGGTGAAATTAAAGGTGTCACCAGTTATACACACTTAGCCCCAAGTATATACATATATATATACTTAAATTTTTTAAAGCGTGCTTGTATGAAACTTACTAAACTCTTAATGGCTTCTATTGTTTTTTTGAGTGTTCGCATTGATGACCTGCTATAATGATTTACTATCTCCTAATTTCAGAATTGTTGTATTGAAATAAACTTATTTTTTTAACTTCACACAGAACATTTAGAAAGTTAAAGTAAATAGACATGGTGCATTGCAGTATTTTGTCAATTTTCCCATTGATTCAAGATTAGCCTTCTTAAGAAATTAAATTTATTTTTCTCTTTATGTTTAATCTTAATTCTCTTATTTATTTTTATATTTATTATATTTACTTCTTAATAAACATATTTATTTTATGCTGATTTTGGACTTGGGTCCCATTAAATTTAAGTATTTATTTTAAACCAAAATATTTTTTATTTCCAAGATAAAATTGTCTTTGAATCATGAGTTGTTAAATATATAATTTAGATTGTTGATTTTTAAATATATCTAAATTTAAAGAATTTAAGGATTACATGATTTTCTATGAGGAGACAGTTATTTCTGTCGTATTGAGTGCTAAGAATTTATGGAGAGATTACTTTTGAAAACAATGAACATGTTTCAAAAAATTTGCTTACTCATAAATGGTGGGAACATAATTTGGTACATGTACCTTAAACATGTATTTTATTTATTTAAT
The DNA here is from genome assembly GCA_004025045.1 of Sigmodon hispidus. Classification (NCBI taxonomy): domain Eukaryota; kingdom Metazoa; phylum Chordata; class Mammalia; order Rodentia; family Cricetidae; genus Sigmodon; species Sigmodon hispidus. Next base: position 115,167 of record PVIH01005369.1, read on the forward strand.
CATTTTTTCTTCATTTTTATAATAATTTTTTAAACAATATATTCTGATCAGACTTCTCCTCCTGAACCTTCTTACAAATCTACCCAACCTTACAACCTACCAAACTCCATGCCTTCTTTCTCTTTCTTTCTTTAGAAAACAAGAAAAGAAAACACATAAGTAAAACACATACTCATACTCACACACATACATAAAACCCATAGAAACACAAAAGTCAGAAACCATAATATGCAAGCAGATGAGAACAAAAAGAAAAACCTATAGAAATGTCATTCAGTTCCGATGTGTCGGCCATGTACTGCCAGGAGCTGGGCCTGTCCAAGTGTGTTTTAGATATCCAGTGAGACTCCATTAGAAAAAAAAATGAATTTTGCTTTTGAGTGATAGTTGGGGGAGGAAGATCAATCATATGCGCTTATATCTACTACTTGAGGGGCCTTATCTATCTTAGACCTGTGTGGGCTGTGTACATTCAACCACCGTTTCAGTGAGCTCATATGTATCAGTCTTGTTCGGTTTGGAAGATGCTGTTTTCTTGGAGTCATGTGTTTTCAGAAGTTTCTGGCCCAGCCTAGTTCCCAAGTCTTGACATGGACTTCCATAGACAGTTGCTTAGTTCCAAATAATCACATAAAAGCTTATATCAGTTACAAACTGTTTGGTCTATGAATCAGGCTCATCACCAACAAAACAATTAATTTCAAACAATTTTTATTATTCGATCTTTTTGCTAAGGGTTCCATAGCTTTACCTGAGTTCCATTACATCTTGTCTTCTGGGTGGCCACTTGCAACCTCTGTGTGACTCCACATTCTTCTCCTTTATCTATGCTTGTATTTCCCATCTGCCTCTAAACTGCCTTTCCATAGGCCAAAACAATCTCTTTATTAACAGATGGCAATAGAGCACATTCACAGTATACAGGAAGACATCCCACATCACTTCCTTTCTGTTTATTCAAAAAGAAAGGGTTTTAATTTCAACATAGCAAAATTACATGTAACAAAACAACTATCAAGAAAGAATTGAAATTACAATATTTAGTCAATTTGTATTTAGCAAAATTATAGAAAATATTCTATCATCTACTTTATTCTTGTGAGACCAAAGTTTCATATCTAATTTACCATTTGTTATAACTAAAGAAAACTATAATTATAACTATCTAATCTTCAACTCCAACAAAGACCATAGAGGTATATAATATTACTTGAGCAAACAGGAAGTTAATTGTAAGCAACTTCCAAAATTCTAGAAATTACAGAAACAAATGGTTGCCTGAACAGTCATCCAAAGTTCCTTTGTAATGTCTGGTCATCCTCTTCAGCCTGTACAGGCCTACAGTCTCTGGCATACCTTTCAGTGAAGCAGAAAATTTTCAAGACTGTTCTACCCATTTTGGCAAGGTTTTTAGTTACTCCACACTGTGTCCTGTAAACTGCATGGCAGTTTGCTCTAGAAGGCAGGAAACTGAAAGACCATTTCAACTTGTTCTGGCAAACTTCACTGGTCATTTTCTTATGGGTCCTGCATGTCCAGTTTATATAGTATACTGTCAAACAGTTGAAGCAAGGGAAGTTTTCTGTCCAGTGGCTAAATTTTGACACAAAGAAAATAAATTCCACATTGAGTATATTCAGTGCCCATATAAGTTCTTAAATCATTTTACATGCTATATTCTGTAGGTCTTTGAAGTGTTTGATGATAACCCAGCTAATTGAAACATTGTATATCATTGTATATCTTGCAAAGCTAATTAAAATGACTATAAGTTTGATTATCATAGATGACTATTAATAAGCCTTTCTTAATTATGCATTACAATTTTAGTTACATAAACATAATACCTTATATATAGGTATAAATATATATATAGAATAACATATAAAATTAGCCTTAAATTTGTATCAGTAAACCAAAATCCATACCAATGTAAAATATTTTGAGACTAACAATTGTTTTTTGGATCAAAGTAGATTCAATAATCTGTCTTTTTTATCATTTCTATATTATATCCCCTCCTTTTTCCCTTAGAAAAAAATTGACTATAACCGTTTATAATTAAAACAAAAATTTATAGACAAAAATTGGGAATTTGCTCATAACTTTCCATATTACTTCCTGATGATTGAGACAAACTTATGGGAACCCTGAGAAAATTCAGAATCATAGTTAATTCTTGGCTGTAGTATGAGACTGCATCACCTCAGCCAATTGTTTTCAAGGGATTTGGATTGATCAAACCATATTAGCCAGGAAGCAATCCACAGGTTCTCATCTTCTGTGGAAACAAAAGCAGAACCTCTTTTCTAATTCAACATATCCTTAGACCCTTATTTCTAAGTCAAAATACTTTTAAAATATATAAGCTAATTTAACTTAACAGGTTTTACAATTAAATATCTTTCTATAGTTAAGCCATTAACAGTTAAAAAAAATAAAAGAAAACACAATATCATACATAATCCAGACTCTGTGTATTTTTCATCTTTAAGTGGCTATTTTTATATTTTTTATATCTCTTTAAAGACTATTTTTTTAATATTTGTTTCATTATATAACTAACTACCTATACTCCTTTTTCTTTATATTTCAAGCCTACATAAATTTTTACACAAATTGTAACATGTTTAGAGATTTTTTTATCTGAATCTGCTTTAATCATTTTTTAAATTGTGCAGCTATGACCGTTGACTCCTGGCTCTGTGCTGCTTGGCTTTTCAATATGTAGGAGTCAGGCTTACCTTCACAATTCTGGAAAGCAGTATTAAATAGCATGGAATTGTCTTATTAAGCTCAAGGCTATGCTTCTAAACCAAAAGTCAGTGGCTATGAGAAACCTTTTGTACTGTAGCCTGTAAGAGAAACTGCAGAAATTGGCCATGCAACTTATTTCATGGCAACTAGTGGTGGCTTCATCTCTTAGGCAGCTGCCAGGAGACTCTGCTGCTGCTGGCCTGAGACTGGGACTAAGAATCACAGTGTGACTTCCTTTCTGTGTGTTCAGAATCTTTTTTAAAGCTTTTTCACAGCCCTATAATGGGTTTCAATTGTAGTCTGAAATCTCTGGCCTGGCCTTGTCCCCAGGCCCAGACGTGCAATCCCACAGCTGCTTAGTCCCAAATAATCACACAAAGGCTTATATTAATTACAAACTGTTTGATCTATGGCCCAGACTCATTACCAACTACCTCTTACAACTTTACCCATCTCTGTTAATCTATTGTATTGACATATGGCTCTATGGCTTTACCTGTGACCTGTGTTCCATTAAATCTTGCTCTCTGGGCAATAGCCTGCAGATCAGTGTGACTCTGCCCTCCTCTTTTATCTATTCTTGGATTTCTCACCAGCCTCTAAGCTGCCTTGCCATAGGCCAAAACAGCCTCTTTATTAGTAAATGGCAATAAAACACATTCATAAAATACAGAAAGACATCCCTTATCAGTCATTTATCTCCCTGGCTCTTAGAATCTTCCCTTCTTCTCTTCTGCCTAATTTCCTGAGCCATGACAAGGTGGTTTGGAAATAAGATCTCATTTAGAATGGAGTGTCCTGAAGTCTTTCACTCTCTGCACATTGCCCATTTGTGGGTCTCTGGGTTAGTTTCCATCTGTTGCAAGAGGGAGCTTTCACGATGTTTTCTGAGAAAGACATGGATCTAGGGATAGAGCAGAATGTGATTGGAAATAGTTTTATTGCTGTATTTCTTTAGCAAAATGATAGCAATAGGCTTTCTGTTAGCTCCAGGGCCTGTCTAATCTCAAGTTCTTAGCTACCTGAGCATGTCACACTTGAGTTCCCTCAGGGGGAGTAGGCCCTCTGCAATTACTTAGAAATTGGTACTCCTGCAACATTTGTGCCACTATTGTCACAGTATATTATAAAGACAGTGGACTGTTGTAGATCACAGGGTTTGTAAGATGACTTGATTGTTACAATTCTTCACTAGTAGTATGCAGAATACTTTCCAGTACCAAGAACAGTAATCTGTAGGGGAGAATGTTCTAGTTAAGCACCAGCTTGACATTTCTATGCCATTCATTTTTTCCCCTCAAGCCTATTATTTTATTTTTATGTAGTAAAAATCAAAAAGAATAAAATTCATCTTAAAATGTTTCATTTACCATCAAGATTCTGCTCTGTATATTCTCATGATATATTGTGTGGAGTTTGCAAATTTAGAATCATTTAACTTTTCTGATAAGTTGAAACAAATCATAGTGTCTCCATTTACATCTCTAGAAATGGACATTTTCCTTCCTGTCTGATATTAATGTATACAGTAATTTTTTCTATATTTTTATGTCTCAGAGTCTAAATACAGCCTCAGGAACCACATGGATGTTAAGGTGAAGGAAATGGAGAGCAAAGGTTGCCTTTGGATCACCACATGTGCATGTTATTAAAACTCAGTATCTGTGCTACTGAGCCTGAGTAGACAGAACTACAGCACAATTGTCCTTCTCAAACTCCCTCTCTCACTCCCTCTCTCTCTCTCATGGATTCATCTCATATTTAATTTTTTATTTTGGAGCATGTACCCTTAAATAGTAATGTTTGTTTTCAAATACTGATGTGAATACCTAGATATCTCTACACACACCCACACAAATACAATAAATTATTATATTTTGAAGCTGTGTCGAATGGGATTTTCAAATTTAGGTTCATTACATTTCTTATGTTGAAACATTTACCAGGTTTTCACCTTAATCTACTGAGCTTATCTAAGTCCTCACAGGTTTTTTTGCATCAACAGTCTATATCCTTTCTGAAACAGACCTGTTGCCACTACTTTTTACTGTTGTGACAATAAAGACTAAATTAGTAAGCTCAAATTCTCTTGAATACTTAAGTTATAACTTTATATTTTTTCTATTTATAAACTTTCTTATCTCCAAATGTTTAATTCAGCTAAAAATAACTTGCTATTTTCCTTTGCTAAAGAATATTTATACTTTATAATCATTTTAGCCAATTCTTACACCATTACTTGTTAAGTATTCCTGATTTCCAATTTACAAAAGAAATGTTTTTAGGGCACATGTCTAACCAATTTAGCCAATAAACTTGAAAACCATATTTCATCCATACACTAACTTTAAAACACATATTCTGTGCATTCTGTATTCTTTTATATCATCACACAAAGGCCTTGACACATTTCACAGACAATATTCTCTGTTGGTTTTGTTCATTTTTCACTCACGAGCAAGACCCTATTTATGATCATCTTATACTGACATACTCACAGTGAACGTAAAAAAATTCTCATGCATTGGTTCCAAAATTTTGTTATGCAATTTAGGGAAAGAGATTTTGTTTCATGGTAAGTCAAAATGTGCAGACTTATTTTCCATTTCAGGAAAACCAGCCACTAGTTCCCAGGTCAGAGAGTGAATTTGATTTACTGATTTTAGTGCCAAGTTTCCCATGCTCGACTTTTAGAAAGAAGGAAAAGTGGAAATTATATTTTAAGAGCTTTTTCTTAAATAAACCAATATTTAAAATAAACAGTATTTGTTTAATTGCATGTTCGGAACTATTTCTATGTTTTGTGATAAGAGAAATGTAAGTTCTCTAAATTGAATGGCTAAGCATTGTATTTCAAATTTAAACCTCCATGTCATGTACCTACTTCTGTCTGTATAAGAATATACATGAAGATCATGGACACATGCCTCCATTTTTATAAAAAATATTTTTGTTAACAAATGTGTAAATGTATCCTACTGTCTTAGGAACTATTATTTTATATATTTGTATGTGGTATGTGAATAACTATGTTTGTACATGGACAAATAAAGACTAAAGATTGATATTAAATCTGTTCCTCCATCACTCTATACCTGCCATGTGTGTGTGTGTGTGTGTGTGTGTGTGTGTGTGTGTTTGTGTAGGTACACATATGTGGAGGACATAACTTCATCTAATGTATTTCTCTACTATTCTACGTTTACTTTAGTGAGACAGAGCTTCTCATTAAACCTGGAGTGTACTTACGATTTAACTAGATTGGCTTACCAAAAATCCACTTGGTACTTCCTGTCTCTGCCTTCCATCACTAGGATTATAGACATAAACATTACTCCCAACTTTTACATTGATATTTGGGAACTAAACATAGGTACTTGTGCTTATTCAGAATGTTCTTCACCCACTGAGCAATTGACCCATTCCTCATTTGCATTTTTAGGAATTTTAGCCTATTTTTGATTACTTGTGAAATATACAATATTAAAATTTATGAAACTTTTTCTGAAATGCAGCTGAATAAACAAATACAACTATTGTTCAAACTCTATTGTAAATTTTTATTTTCTCATCTAGTAACATTAACACTACTATCAAATGAGCAAATCTTTAACTTAGTCTATAAAATGTCATCCTATATATATTCCTAATATGTAAATACAAATTTCTCAGTCTGTATAATGATGTTTGTATGTACATATTTTCACAGTTGACCATTAATGAAAACAGAATCCATTTGGAAGACAATAAGGAGGGGTGTAATTGAAGGCTGTTATGGAGGCAAAAGGAGGGGAACATGATGTAATCATAACCCTACAAACTGAACGAAGCAATTTAAAATGTCAAGCTTGGGTGTATAGTAGGATACATATACCAAGTATCAGTATATCTTACTTATATAGACAAAGGTCATAAAAACCAAAGTGTTTATTACTAATAAAATGAAGATGCAAATTAAGTAAAAACAATGTACTAGTAACCATCCAATAAGATGAACTATTGTTACAGATTTCAAGGTGGACACAACTTTAACCCAATGTGAAGTGAAGAAAATCAAACAAAATAACTATGCACTCTCTAATTTCATGTATATAAAGTTCAGGTCAGAGAAAACTGAGTTATACTGCTTAGTAGTATTTCTTAAAGAAAGTAGACAAAAAAATTACTATGAAAATGCTTTTAAGGGTCTGGCGACAGGGAGTCTAATTATGCTCCAGTAAGTAAATAAGGAGCATGAATGGATGTTTTTGTACATGGGGAGATAATAAGTGTGGGTATGAATTTGAGAGGACTAATAACCGAGTTGGATGGGGTACTGATATGAAATCACCAAATAATATATATATGCATATATATAAAGAAAATGCTTTGTAGTTTGGTTGGACTACTGTTAAAGTTTTGCTTATAACATGGTAGTTTCCTGTACTTCACCTTATTGTAATTCAATAAATTAGAAACTTAATTTGTATATCTTCTACATAATTGTGATTTTTCATCATGAAATAGTAAGAACACAAAAAATCTTGCTTGGACAGAGGAACATTTATATTGTCTACCTATAAAACAGGAGGACATAAGTTTGGATGCCCTATACATGGATGCACATGTAAAAGCTCTATGTGATGCCCAGTAATGCAGGCGAGGTGTGGCAGAGACAAGCAGATTCCCAGAGCTTGCTGGCCAGCAAGCCTAGCCAATCACTGAACTCTTAGTTCAGTGGGAGACTGTCTCAAAATTAAATCTCAACAGTGACAAAGAGACCTGACATCAAACTCTAGTTTTCTCCTGCACATGAACATGTATGCATCCACACAAATATACACAGAAAAACACCTACATTACACAAAACGTACTTTTAAGAGTCAATGCTAAAGTTCAGAATATTTGTGTATAAGGAACTACATTTATCAATTTATATTAGCATGCAAGTTTATATATACTGTTCAGGAAAAACTAACTTCATTGATAAAAATAAAATGAGGTTGATTTTTTACTACAAGCAGCTCAGTTTTTTTTTTTTTTTACTACTTAGAGGTACAAAATATGAGGTGTTCACTGATGGAAATGTGGTAGGTAGTCAGTTAAAATTTGTTTCTTACAAGAAGATTTGTCAGTTACCTACTGAAATTGAGACTGTTTATTTCAATTTTGTTTATATATAATACAAATATGGTTAGCCATTTTAGTTCTGATGTTCTTGTTTACTAACATATTATATGGAAATCTATAATTTTGCCAGATGTAAATAGAGACAGTTTTGGCATTCTTATTTCATCATCCATAGAAAAACTTGCAGAAGATCCATGGACACATTTATGTGATCTGAGAACTTTAGAAATCCTCTCAAGTCTTAGAACTATTGAAGATGAAACAGCTTTATACTTTAAGCAGATATTAATCAAAAGAAAACTGTCATTCCAAATGCATGGAGTTATAAATAGCAATGAAAAATGACAGAAATGAGTTATGCTTTCAAAATTTAGTATTTATTATCATTCAGTTGATTCAGTATCATTAAAAACATATTGATGACTTGTTAGTTTTGTTTGTACATCCATTTTGATTTTTGTTTACTTGATTATAAGACATCTGAAATGATTGAGTCCTGTTTAACCTCATTTAGAACTAGAACATTGTTTTTAAAGGGATAAAGAAGTTTATAAATTTAAGAAACAATTTTTAAAATTTGATTGGGAAATGGAAAGGAAGTAATGCACCCATTTTAAAATGGATGCTTATGGATGTCTGGGGAAGCATACCCAAGTAGAGAACCTGAGTCATTATTCAAATATATTAAGTTGACCACACTCATCAAAATGACATTAACGATTTTATTTTTTACTTTGGATTCTTCTACTGTAGATAGCAAATGAAGTTATAAACATTAAATGCAAATTAAATACATCAATGATAATCCTCTAGATAAACATTATAGCCAGAAATTTTTGGCCTGGCCTAAACCCAAATTCCACAAGCTACTTAGTCTCAAATAAGTACACAAAGGCTTATATTAATAACAAACTTTTTGGCCTATGTCTCAGGCTCATTATCAGCTAGCTTTTACAACTTAACTCATTTTTATTAATCTATTGTATAGCCAAATGGCTTATATCCTACCTGTACTTTTAAATATTTCTTCTTTGGATGGCAGCTTGCAGAGTCTCCTTGACTCTGCCCTTCTTCCTCTTTTATGTATGCTTAGATTTCTCACCTACCTCTGAGTTCCCTTACCAGAGGCCAAAACAGCCTCCTTATAAACTAATAATAAGGCATATTCACAGCATACAGAAAGACATCCCACATCAGGCCATATTAAATGATAAGAAGCAAGAGCCTACAAGAGAAGTCTAAAGACACAAACATATGGAAAAATCATTGTGGAAGGGAGATGTTCAAGAAGAAAGAACATGGGACCATGAAATCAAAGCGCATATGTTCAAAGAGGAGAGATTCAATACGAACACAAAAAGATAAGAATAAGCCCTGTGAATTTAGAAAAAAATACAGTCACTAATGACCTAAGTTAATAAAACTTTCACAAAACTTGTTGAGTACCATTTTCAGGTCATAGGGGGTTGAAGAATGCACAGCAATCAAAGGTAGGCCAGGACAAGGGACCACAGACTACTTTTCTTTTATATAAGCATTGACCTGTCAAGGGATGAGCAAGGGAGTAACTAGAGTCACTTGATTATAAAAGTAAGGAAAATACTATAGGAAAATTTTTAAAAAAATGTATGTCTACTTATGTGATAATTGTAATAAAGAGTCAATACAAATATGTAAAAATATAAAGGAAAGAGTAATGTAGCGAGTATCCCGGAGGCGTTGTTTACAGCGCGCGCCCGCGCGCTGGCGGCGGCGGCGGAAGAGCGGCGGCGGGCTTCCGGCTCAGGTGCGCGGCGGCGGCTCCGTATTGTTGTGGCTGGCTTTTTTGCTCGTAATTATAACAAAATAAATCTTATTTGAAACATAGAAATTGGTGGCGGGTTTATTCCACGACATTTGGCGGCCCAACGCGGGGCAAATTCCCCGAACCCCCTGAATTCCGCGCCCGCGTGCAGCGGACTCCCGCCGGATTCGGCGCCCACCTACACCGTATTCGGCACAGCAGCCAGGAGGGAATCTGCGTGCGGAAGAGCTACTGAGACTCAGTTCTGAGAGTGCACGCCTGGTAGAATTTGTGGGGGCTTACTCACCACCCCGGTTCAAGCACCATTGCTGCTGCACTACGACACCTGCGGACCGTAAGTTCTCCT
>PVIH01005370.1:0-125126 GCA_004025045.1 Sigmodon hispidus
TAAGCAGGGGATGTACTCACTCACTAGTGGTCTCTAAACAAACAAACAAGAAAAAAAGCCAAACATGCCCAAGCGGCAAACCACAACCACTGAACAGCTTGGGATCAGAAACACCCTGGACTGACCCTTCAAACCCCACTCCAACTATAGGAACACCTGACTCACTCTTGAGGGAGGGGGGACAAAACTGGATTTGGCCAGGAGTGAAGACTGATCCAAGCATTATTGGGTCAGTGGGACCATAGGACTGTCTGCTCCCTGCCCAGGGAGAGGATGGGGAGTTGCAGAGAAGAAAAATGACCAGATGTGTTGGGAGGGGGAAGGGACCTTGAATAAGGATCTACAGGGATGGAAAAAAAAATTCAGAGGGAAAGCTGAACACAAAGAAAATATATGTGTAGCAATCTTATTTGCATTTCCACCCTTGATAAGCCATGCTTATGATTCTTATCCTCTGTATAGTTATTGTTAACTCTTCCGAATTTTAAATTCTTTTTACTGTTTTTTTTTATAAATACAAAATAAAGAAGGAAAAAAATAAAAAAAAAAGAAGAAAGGAAGAAGAGAGAGTCTTCCAAGTGGTTGGAGATATTAAAGGGTAGGCATTGGCCTATGCCACAGGCTTCGGAGCCAGTCTTTGCAGGTGGGGGTGTGGCTATAAACCAACAAACACAGACAGTAAATCCCTTACTTGAGTCACACCGCTGACAGAACAGAATATAAATCTGGTTAGGTGAAAGCAGTTTCAGCTTTCTAAAGACCAGGCCCCAGCCAGAGTACTTCTTACCCATTTCTAGGACATGTGTGGGAGTGGCCATACAGAAGAGATGTTAAATATATAAATGGTGCAGATAGTGATCATTGAAACGACCAGTGACTCAGAATTGCATTTTAGAAATGTCTTTATGACTAGGGATAAACCTGGCTCTTCACATCCCCACCTTCCTTGTCCTGAACACTAAACATAAGGCATCAGTTTTGTTCCCCGCTCAAGAGAAAGGATATCACCACTGCAGGTCGCCTGCCTTCTACATTATCACCCTCCCTGCTGGTCACCATCATCAGTAAAGCCTTTTGGTTCTTCTCACTTCTGACCTCACTGCCATCACCCTCTTGGAACTGGCTGCCAATTCTTGCACAATAAGAATGTCTCCTTGCCTCCCCTGTCCTCCTCACTGTCACCTCTGTTCACTGTGTTCATGTCACAGATCATTTGCAAGACTTCAGCCACAGGTGCATGTAGCACCTTTGCACAGTTAGGAGGCATTCTTTCTGTTGTGATTAGGATGGACATGACCTCCACAGGGTCATAGGGAGTGGCACTATTGGGAGGTATGGCCTTGTTGGAGTAGGTGTGGCCTTGTTGGAGTAGGTACAGCTTTTTTGAAGGAACTTTGTCACTGGGGGTGAGCTTTGAGGTTTGAGATGCTCAGGCTAGACCCAGTGTCTGCCTGCCAATCTAGATATAGAACTCTCAGCTCTTCTCTGGGCAACATGTCTACCTGTTCACTGCTGTGTTTCTCACCATGATGACAATGGACTAAACCTCTGAACTGTAGGCCAGCTCCCAATTACATGTTTTCCTCTAGAAGAGTTGTTGAGGTCACAGTGTCTCTTCACAGCAATAGAAACACAAACTAGCATGAATGGGTGTTTTTGTAAATGGGGAGATCATAAGAGTGGGTATGAATCTGAGAGGCCTGATAACTGAGTTTGGTGAGGTACATGATGTAAAATAATAAATATGTAAATAAAAAAGAAAGAAACACAAACTAACACACTTCTGGATTCTCAGACCAAACAGTGTGGGTAAACTTCAATACACATTCCTGGTCTCTTCAGCTATGTACCTCCCATACCAAGTACTAAGCTATGCCTAACATCTTTCAATGACTTCTCTGGGACTTTGGGATAAAACTCAAACTCCTTTTAAATATATTTTTAAATTGCTTTTTCAGTTTCTTGCCCTCTTCCCTCAGCTTTTAAGACTACATGCTCTTAAAAAAAATAAAAAAAAAGACTACATGCTCTTACAACACAGCCATAGTAGTTCTCTAAATATTCCCTTGCTATTCATCCTTTCTGTAAGGGACTGTTCTCTCTGTCTCTCTCTGTCTCTCTCTGTCTGTCTCTGTCTCTCTCTCTCTCTCTCTCTCTCTCTCTCTCTCTCTCTCTCTCTCTCTCTCTCTCTCTGATTTTTTTCCCTTCAGCACAAGTTTCAGGGGACATTTTCTTTATGAAATGTTTCATGCACATGATATTAGACTTCTGGGTTCATTAGCCTTTGTAAATGATAATTATGAAGCTGACTATATCAAACCCCAATTATTTGTTTCTATGTATGGATTCTGAACAAGGTATAATCCAGCAGCCAGAGTAATTATAAGGGAGTCCCAGTCTTCTATCTGCACTTATCAAAGAATATAAAAGAACTCTACATAGTGGTCTCTTCTATTTATTTATTTTATAAAATTTGACTTTTTGTTGTACTAAAATCTTTTTTTTCTTGAGCTAAAATTTTATTTAATGATTTTTATAAAAGTCAAATCAGCAGCTCAAATACCAATTTTTTATTTATTTTGTATTTATCAAGAAAAACAGTAAAATGAATTTAAAATGCTGATAAGTTAACAATAACTATAAAGAAGATAAAAATCATAGCATGACTTATCAAGGGTGATAATACAAATAAGATTGCTACACATATATTTACTTTGTGTTCAGCTTTCCCTCTGAGTTTTTTTTTTTTTCCATCTCTGTATATCCTTATTCAAGGTCTCTTCCCCCTCCCACATCAGGTCATTTTTTCTTCTCCACACCTCCCCATCCCCTCCCTGGGCAGGCAGCAGACAGTCCTATGGTCCCACTGACCCAATAATGCTTAGTTCAGTCTCCACTCCTGGCAAATCCAGTTTTGTCCCCCCCTCCCTCAAGAGTGAGTCAGGTGTTCCTCTAGGTGGCGTGGGATCCAAAGGGTCAGTCCAGGGTGTTTCTGATCCCAAGCTGTTCAGTGGTTGTGGTTTGCAACTTGGGCATGCTTGACCTTTTTTCTTGTTTGTTTGTTTGTTTAGAGACCACTAATGTGTGAGTACATCCCCTGCTTATCTTTCTGAGTTTGTGATACCTCGCTAAGGAGGATATTCTCCAAATCCATCCATTTGCCTGCGAATTTTAGGATATCATTTTTTCGTACTTCTGAGTAGTATTTCATTGTGCAGATGTACCACAGTTTGTTAATCCATTCTTCAGTTGAGGGACATCTAGGTTGTTTCCAGGTTCTTGCTATTACAAATAATGCTGCTATGAACATAGCTGAGCTAATACCTCTGGAGTGTGAATGTGCCTCTTTAGGGTATACACCCAGAAGTGGTATTGCTGGGTCCTTGGGGAGATTGATTCTCAATTTTTTGAGAAACCGCCATATTGCATTCCAAAGTGGCTGAACAAGCTTACACTCTCATCAACAATGGAGGAATGTTCCCCTTGATCCACATCCTCTCCAACATAGGCTGTCATCTGTGCCTTTTATCTTAGCCAATCTAACAGGTGTTAGGTGGTATCTCAAAGTTGTTTTGATTTGCATTTCTCTGATGGCTAAAGATGAAGAGCACTTTTTCAGGTGCCTTTCAGCCATTCGTAGTTCCTCTGCTGAGAATTCCCTTTTTAGCTCTGTACCCCATTTTTTGATAGGGTTATTCAGGGTTTTGGGCTCTAGATTCTTGAGCTCTTTATATGTCTTAGAGATCAGTCCTCTATCACTTGTAGGGTTGGTGAAAATCTTTTCCCATTCTGTAGACTGGTGTTTTGTCCTATTGACAGTGTCCTTGGCTTTGCAGAAGCTTCCCAGCTTCAGGAGATCCCACTTATTGATTGTTGGTCTTAGTGTCTGTGCCACTGGTTGATCAATGTAACAGTTTAGTACAGAGCCTACGATCTGTTAAATCTGTGTTGTCCTGTATTCATCACTCATCACCTGGATTTGTGACAAAAAGCTGCCACTGCCCACAGGCTGTGTGGAATATATTCACAAGGGTCTACAGCTTTTCTTAAGAACCATTTATAATCCTGTTATTTCTTTATCTTGTGCCCTCTTTTACTTGGCATTGCCCTTTTTATCTCCGACACAGGCATCCTTCCTCTATCCCAACTTCTCCAGTCTTTCTTCTTCCTTTCTTCTTCCTCTCCCCCACATGTCACTCTCCTCCTCCTTCGTCATGTCTTGGATGACTGTGGCTTTTCTACCAGTTGGGGCAAGGAGGAGTCTATCCTTTTTAGGCTGTAACTCATAGGATAATCATCTCTGGGTCCAAGGTTATGTTAGTCAGGTTCCACTAGGTTCTGCTGCAGTAACTAGTAAGCTTATAATTTCAGTGGCCCCTTCAAATGATTGTTTCTTGCTCACATAACATATTAGCTGTGACTCAGATAAGATTTGCTTCAAATGTCATTTTTATTACACCTGACTGAAGAAGCAACCTGTACCTTACACTTGCATTTTCCTGACAAAGAAGAAACCTATGGAAAGCCACCAAAGTGTCTACCCCCAATGTGCCATGTATCACTTCAACTCATGCTTCATGAAGTGGTATGGCCAAAGATGGTATGAATGGGATGAGAAATTACACTCTCCCTCTAGAAAAGAGGATTTCAAGTCCCATGACATATGACCAACATAAAGAAAAGTGGCGCACTGGGCACCAGAATAGTCATAGAATGCCCCAAGTTAATTGAAGTTGCCTCACCACAATTATATAATACCTTAGTCTGTGATTTCCTTCTAGGGTTCAGATCATGCTATATACTATTTTTCTCTGTTCTTAAGCTCCTAATATATTTTCAAGAAATTTCAGCAGAAGAGAGGAAACTTCTATAGGCTAGAATTAGACTTTAGGTTAGGTTCTTTCCGAACTCAGATTCAGAAATGACTGGTCATGTGACCCCTATCTGTAATTCTAGGACCTGAGACGAGGAGTGAGGTGAGAGAGATGCTGTGAATCTGGAGTCAGACTGAGCTACAAAATGAGATCATGTCCAAAAATCAGCTAGACAAACAAACGAACAAAAACTGAATCCAGAAACAACCTTTAGAATATATCAGGGCCAATGAATCATGGTGTAAAACCTATGAATTTGTAAGTCCAAATAAACCTGTATTATCTCAGTCATCTTATCATACTGATAACAAACTGGCAAACATTGTTATTTCTTCACCACATGGTAAATTACAATTTTATTTTAGCTTGTCAGAGATAAAGTGTTTCAAGAGAATATAATACTTTATTTAATCCCCCTCCCAAAAAAGAATATATCAGTATTCTATTAGATTAGCAAAAAGGATTGTCAAGGTAGCACTTCTCATGCAGTCTCTTATACAGAGGTGAGAGAAAAAGCATCTTCCCCTCAAGTACTGTTTCTGTTGATAGCCCCTGTACCATTGCTATTCTACTCAGGGTTGATGACGAAGTGAATGTGGGGAGTCAAGAGAAACACAGAAGTCACATGAATGATGA
The DNA here is from genome assembly GCA_004025045.1 of Sigmodon hispidus. Lineage (NCBI taxonomy): Eukaryota > Metazoa > Chordata > Mammalia > Rodentia > Cricetidae > Sigmodon > Sigmodon hispidus. Next base: position 5,511 of record PVIH01005370.1, read on the forward strand.
TGGTAGGGAGTGAAGCAGCAGCTACTGCCCTAAGGCTCACGGGATAAAGAAAAAGACTGAATGACAAGGACCAAGCAGGTGGGATGGAGCTGAGCCCCAGACCTGTGAAGAGAAGATGCTGCCCTACCAGCACCAGCATGCAAGGGGCATGGAGCAGGGAGTCTGGTTTGGGAAAGGCTTTTCTTTGAAGGCTGGAATTTAGATCCTACTTCCATTTCCAAATTGAAGGACTGTAGTGGGATTATGTTATGTTGCTACTGTTTCCTGTCATTGTAAATATTTGTCCTGCCTATGGGTTTAATAAAAGCTGATTGACTAAAGGCAGACAGGTAGTGTGGGCAGGGCTACCAGGCTAAGAAAACATCTCAGAGCATAGACAGATACCAGACACAGATGCCATGGGAATGGCACAGAGACACAACAAGGAACCAGCAGATACAGAGGAAAGAAGCTGAAATGCTGTTCTGAGAAAAGGTATCAAGCTGCAAGGCTGAATAGGATAAGAGAGATGGGTTAGTTTAAGACTAAAGAGCTAGCAAGTTATATGCCTGGGACCTAGGTCAATCAGCAGAAAATTAATGTAAGCATCTGTGTGTCTCTGTATAACTGCGAGTGTTTCTGCTGGACTGCCAAGAGTGCTGATCAAACTTCTGGTCCAGGCCAGAAAGTCTGGTCAGAAACCACCTACAACAAAGGATATTGACCATTATGGCAGCATTGGCAGGAACAGATAGGCCAATCAGCCTGAGGAACTCCTTCAGCATGCTCCTGTGTCTCCATCTAGTGCATGCACTGAAAAAGCAAATCAGAGACAGAAAGAAGAGTGTTTTACAGAATCCCCTTTTTAGTATCACAGAGGAGAGAAACTGAAGGGAACTCAGAGAGATAGCTTAATGAACAGCGCATCACCTAATACTTACAGTTTTGTAATCTAAACTCACCTTTGGGTAAAGTCATCATTGGTTAAAGTAACAGTATCTATTGCAAAGACAAAAAATAATTTATTTGTTTATACACTATTGTATATCATTTATAATTTCTAATGTGAAAAGAACTAAATAAGGGTGTTTTTACTACCTAGACTATTTGCAGAATGAACATGAATATAGCAGGGAGGGGTGAAAACAGAGTATTGGGAAAGATAAATGTTTCCAAACTTCAAATGTTACAGGCACTTGGCAGAGTTTCTCGGTGTCTGCTGGTCCCAGCAATGTGGGGACTTATAAAATCCAGCACTTTGTCATCACTTGAAACAATGGGGCTGCAGCAAAGAAAAACAAATCCAAGAGCCATAGCCAAGACTGAGTGGAGGTGGTAGCTGTGGATGAGTCTCTGGATAATAGATTAGTGCCATGACAGTTGTGTAGAAATTCTGAGTAAAATGCCACTGGATGTCAGTGGAAGCCTAGTAAGTAAATGCTGAGGACCTATCTTCCTTGTGTTTCTCTGGATTAAATAGAAAACTGTATTGTTTCCAAACTTCTTTGAAAGATTTTTTTAAAGCCTTTTTTTTTTTTCATTCTGGTTTATTTTTTAATACTAACTAAAACTGACCTCTCATAAACTCAGATACTGCAGACTTCTCACTATGAATATTAACCAATTCAGACAGCATCCAACAGTTAGAGCAGAAGCCTCAGTCTGCCTCATCCAGTGTATAAAAACATTGAGCTTCTGCTGGAGAGATGGCTCAGAGGTTGAGAGCACTGACTGTTTTTCTGAGGACCTGAGTTCAATTCCCAGCATCCACATAGCAGCTAGCAAATGCTTGTAATTCCAAGATCTGACACCCTAACACAGTTATACATTCAGAAAAATACCAATTCACATAAAATAAAAATAAATATCAATAAAAAGTTGGGCTCCAAAAACAATATTTCACTGTAAAGATTCTGACTGTACATTAGAATGATTGTCTTAGGTTTCAAAATAATTCTAATCTTATAATTTTAGGTACCTTTGGTATTTTTTTATATTTTTCAACTAAAAAGAATTCATTTTTTCCTTCGGTCCCTCTCTCACTCATTCTCACCATGTCACGCTTTAAATAAAACTAAAATGATTTATACTCACAATCTAAAGACTGAAATGTGAAATGGTCCTACATGATTATTTATTTCTCCTCCAAGATAGTTTTGCTAAGGGTTTGTCAACTTTTGTTTGACATTTTAGAGTAAACCCAACATTTTTTGGCGAACCTTTGTGCTGTTCTTCTGAGTTTCTTTCATTTATTTCTTCTCTATTCTTTGTCATTTCCTTTTAGTATTTGGTAGTTTGATTTGTCCTTATTTTTGGAAGACATTAGAGCATCATTAAGTTATTTGATGTCTCCTTCCTTCCACTATTGACACATGGCTGTAAAAAGCCTCTGGGCACCACTTTCACTGTGCCCCATGGGTTCTGGTATGCTGCAGTTTGATTTTAATTTCATTCTAGGAATAAGGTGCCTAGTGCCTGTGGAGGTCAGAAAAGGACATTTGGAAACCCAGGATCTGAGTTACAGATGGTTGTTAGCCAATGTGCAGGTGCGGAGAACAGAACCTTGGTCCTCTTCAAAAGCAACAAGGTTATACTGTTGATCCACTGATCCATCTCCAGTGTGTTTCTTAAGACTTGGTTTGTGGCCTAAATAGGATATATTTTAAGGAAATTTCCATGTGTTGATGGGAAAAAAATGTGTATCTTTCAGCTACTAAAAGTAAGCTCTCTTGATGTTTACTGCATCCATTTGATTTTCATGACTATTTTGTTTTGATATTCTCCCTACTGGTATGAAAGCTACCCATTGACCTTGTGACCTCCTGCCCTTGCTGGGGAGGAGATGAAGTGATGTGGAGAAGAGGGAGTGACTAGAAGGGGCGAGAGGGGGAAGGGAGTTTGAACAAGGGTATACATGGATAACAAATGAGACTTTATTCATAATAAAAAAAGAAAAGCCACCCATTATTGCTATGTTGGATCAATTGCTCACTTTACACAACCCAATATTCTGATCACATATATTTATGATTGTTATATATTCTTGAGAAACTGTTCCTTTTAGCATTTCTTACTTATCTTGTCTGACTAATTTAGACTTTGAAAGTCTGTTCTGTTGGATATGAATATAGCTACCTCTGTTTGTTTTCAGAATTGCTGAAATAACATTTCAAGCCCTATTATACCCAGTGTATATATGTTTTTCTGGTGAGATGAATTCCATGCAAGCAGGAATTTATTGGATACTGATTTGATCCAGTTAGGCTGAATTGTTATTTGAAGAACTCAGGTCATTTACACTCAGGGTTGTTATTGTAAGTTATACACAAATGCCTATCATTTTGTTGTGTCTCCTGCATGTTTGATCAGTACTCAACACTAAGTTAAAGTCCTAGACCTGGTGAGATTTCATTATGCCCCTACCCCCACACTCTAAGACTAGGTTTTTATTGCTTCCTCTTCTAGGTCACATTTCCTTTGGGTGCTGTCCAGTATTCTGTCAGTTTATGCTTATCTAGGGATTTCTGTTTCTCCATTGGTTGTAAAGGATAACTTTGCTGACATTGGTATAATCTGTAATCTAAATTGGCACTGTTTTTTCCCTCGTGTTTGAAATATATCATCACATTCACTAAAGGCTAGTGCCTTTAGTGTTTCTGCTGAGAAATCTTACTTGCCCTGATGGATTTGATTTCATATGTGAATGAGTGTTTCTCTTTTGCAATGTTTTGTGTTCTTTCATTGTTTGGTACTTTTGGCACTTGCAATATATCATGAAGAAGTTCTTTTCTGTAACATCTATCTGGGGTTCTAAATAGACTTCTATACCAGATCTCTGTGTCTTCCCTAAAATGCAAAAAATAAAATGTTTTTATTGAAAAAGTTTTTTATGCTTATAACCTATAACTTGAGTTCCTCATCTGTTCCTATTTTTATAGTTAGATCTGTAGTAGTATCCCATATTTTGTTCACTTGTTATTTTTGTCTACAAGTGATAAGTCATTAGCCTTCTATTCAAGTTCTAATATTAATCTGTTTTTCTAGTGTGCTTTCAACTGAGTTTGACTCAATCTTTGGATTTCAGAATCTGAGTTTAGTTCCTTTTCTGTCTTAATTGCTTGCATTCACCTGTGCATTTGAATCTTCCCTGGTATTCCACTTACTCACATATGCTATGATTGTATTTTCATGGGTTTTGGAGGAAGACAGAAATTGAATGCAAGTATTTAATTTCCCACCTTTAGCTAGAAGCCTCAGAAGCAGATTTTTAAAATTCATATTTAACTCTTAGTAAAGATGCTATCATGAAGCACAATTAGAAGTAACTATTTGAATTTTTTTAAAAAACCGTATTATTTTAGGAGCTTATCACATTAATCCTTAGAGGAGACTTGGAAATCTTTACCTGTCTGAAGTTTGACTATTATATATTTGGTATGATAATCCCCTTATTCTTTTTCTCTTAACAAGCACACTTAAGATAAAAATTAAGCTTTTGCACTCCAATTGCCTAAAGCCCAGAAAACTCTCAAAATAGGTCTTGTCACATAAAAAATTAATTGGTTGCTTTGTTCCTACTTAGCTTTTCATTAATTTGAGGCCATAATTTAAGTGACAGTTCACTGTATCACTTTTACTTCTCTTTGTTAAAATAGAAATCTCTATTTAAAAGTCTAATTAAGAAAGTTTCTTGAAATATTTATTTTTAAGAGATTAACCTTTACTTTTTTGTATTATGAAGTAATGTAACTTCAGCCACCAGGAAATGCCCATTGTTTAGCTGCTGTTCCAAAACAATCTACTGCAAACACACTGCCTTTGAACAGTCACTGTATTTGTAATTATGCTGGACACACCTGGGAGAGTCTGCCACTGCCTTCTTGTGGAATCAGCACATACCACAACTCTTCATTTGCTCACCTGGTAGTCAGGGCCCAGCTCTTTATATTGACTATCTCATCTTCTGGGAGACTAGTCCAGGCTTCTCCACCTTGTCAGATTGAACATCAACCCAAGCCGCTAAGAATGTAAGGGAAGGGCCATGTCTGAGATCACGCCTCTCACAACCCTTTTTAAACAAAATGAAAGTCTTGTTCTAGTTCACAAATTAAAGGGATAGTCATCACCTATTGGTGTGAAGAGCAAGAAATCCACATCCCAAAGTAGTAAGGAGGAATTAAACATAAGGATGGATTTGGATCATTTTGTTGTTATCTACCCTAGTGTTTTCTACCTGTTATTATTCACATTTTTCACACATGAATGGTATACACTGGTGAGCTGAGAATATAGTTCACTGGGAGGGCATTGTCTATGAGAGATATAAACAGACAGACAGATACACAGACAGATAGATAGATAGATAGATAGATAGATAGATAGATAGATAGGATAGTCCACTCACATCCCCATATTCCTTCAGCTTTCGTCTCAACACTGCATCAAGCTCAAAGCATAGGATATTTTGCCTTAGGTTACATACAAATCCTTGGATCCAGGTCCATTGTGGCCAGAATCTTGTGATTAAAAAAGATAAGCAAGTGTTCTTACATTTCTAATACGTATGGATAGGACAAGAGCAAAATAACTATAACAGACACTCTTTTCAACATGGGGAACCAAGAACCTGGCACCCAGAGCAGTCACCTATAACTCCATCCTGAGGTCCAGCTGGCACAAAGTCCAGGCTACTTCATTTCAGAAACAAGAACTTTTCTCCAATGTATCATCTGGCTCTTTTTTGCTACTTTACCATGTGTCTTAGATTTTTTTAAAATGTAAAGATCAATTATATAGCTACAATTATCAAATAATTGCAGAACACCATTTCCAGATACATAAATACTTCCTGATAAAGCTCCTACTTGAAATTTTAAATCATAAAGATTTCCGCACTGTTGAGAGCACTTGTTCTAATGATCTCAAAAAGTCAGGGGACCAGTTGAATAGAGGAGTCTAAAGATGTACTAGATGGGAGCAAGGAGGGTAAGGGATATATTCAAGTTTGTGACTTATGAAATCAAGTATGTGGCAGTCTCTTTCTCTTTTAAAAGGGAAAAAAGGAAGAGACAAGTTTTCTTTTTATAAAACTAGAGATCAAAATTGAACCCTGTTCTTGAGCAGTAAGGCATTATAACCCTCATTTTCCCAACAAGTAACTGTGTTCCCCAAAGACTCAGAGATTTATTGAAGACACAGATTTCATGAAGCCATAAAACTTGTACCTAAGCCTTCTGGCAGTTTGAAAATGGCCCTGTAGGACCATCTTCATTCTTTAACATTCCTATGCATCAGCTGTTGCCATAGGCAACATAAGGTTGATCTCTCATCAGTGAGACAGGACTGGGCTCTACATAGTGCCGAAGTGTCAGCTATGACATTGGTAACTGTTGCCAATTTAAAGTCTACTATCCACAACTAAAATAAATAAATTAAAACTTACCCTCTCAGGTACAATACCCCTACCTAGCTCAAGTTCTCAGTAGATACATAAAGTGGATGGGAACCATATTGGATAGCAAGGATAGAAAACACTTTTTTATCACTGAGATTTCTGTTCTGAAGTATTGAACTCTTAACTATTCAGATTAGACTAATCTGCAGTGTGGTGAAATTAGACTTTTATCCTGGTGAGCATTTAACAAAAAAAAAAAAGAGTTGTTTTCTGCTTTGAAATTGACATTTCAGAAGCTGACCCTCAATTAAGCATTGATGAGTACCTTTCCCAGTGCATACCCTTCAATGGTTGCCTCTCGTTTATCTAGTAAGCTTAGAATCATGTCTGAGGATAAACCTGGGTTATTTTTATTCTTTTATTTTATTCTTTTATTTTTTTATTTTATGTATGTGTGTATATGTATGTTTGTGTATGTATATGTGTATATATATGTGTGTGTATGTATGTGTCTGTATATATGTATGTGTGTAGATGTGTGTATGTGTGTGTGTGTGTGTGTGCATATCTATCTGCCACTTATGTGTGAGTGCCTGCAGAGACCAGCAAAGAGTGTCAGATCTCCTGCGTCTAGATTTATAGGATTATAAACAGCCTGACATGGGTGCTGGATCTGAACTCGGGTCCTCTGAAAGAATAGCATTCTTAACTGTTGTGTGCCACCTCAGCAGACTGAGCAGATGCTTTCTCATTTTTTCTTGTCATTTTCTGTGTGTCTTGGGAGGTTATATAACCCTGTAAAGAGGTAGAAGAAGGAGATGAATATACCAACTATGACCACAAAGTTTCTCCTCCACAAATCTACCACTGATTCTTCTTGTCTTTCATGGTAATGCTAAGAAAAAAATGCTCAGAACAAAATTCATTTTACTTTGATTTTCTTTTCAGTTTTTAGTACAAATGATTTTCAATGAAAGCAATAATTTCCATAAGTGTGCAGACAGGGTTTCTATCCTTTCTCTAGGTAACCTATTCTTTGTTCTAGACAACTAGTATTTCAGGAATTATACATAGGCATGCATACACATATAGGTATACATCATATACATCTCTCCACAGTCATGCTACATATGGCTCACCAAATGTGAGCACTGATATAACTCTGTGCTCATGTCCTTCCTTGACACAAACAGCTCTTTACCTGTCTGAGCCCTGTTTTCCTCCTACATACGTCTGGCTCAGTTCGCACATTTGTAATATTTACTGTGAACACTATTGGACTCCTCCCAGCTACAGAATCTCCTCTGTGGAGTAGTATCACAGCTTGTTCATCTTATCCCACACTTGAAAAATTAGGTAAGCTATTTCTAGCTTTTACTATTATAATTCATGCCATAATGAACATTCTTGCACATCTGCTACTTTCCATGTGGGAAATTATATCAGTGGAACACATTTCTAAAAGACAAATTTGGATCAGAAGATACATGAAGGTATTTGCATGATATTGACAAACCATGCAAATTTGGAGGTCAAATGGCCCCCCAAAACTGTATACTCCTTTACCATCCTCCCAACCTTGTAAGATCAGGGCCAAGTTTCTAAGCTTGTAGATCCCTTCTCAGAGACTTGTGCCTTTAACACATCACATGTATTTGCCAGAATTGGTCAGGACACTGTTTGTGTCTATGTCCATGTGTGAGTGTGCTGTGCGCTCTTGCTCTCGCTCTCTCTCTCTCTCTCTCTCTCTCTCTCTCTCTCTCTCTCTCCTCTCTTCCCTCTCTCTTATTTTTCTCTCTCTCTCCCTTCCTCCCTCTCTCCCTCCCCCTCTCTCTGAGTGTGTGTGTAATAATCTTGTATCAAAAAAAATGAAAACTACAGTATAGTGAACTATCACTGTCTCAATTCTAATGCTTCCTATTGAAGAGAGAGAGTCCACTGCCTGCAAGATGTCCTTCCACATGGCTTATTACAAGAATGACTGATCTTGGTAGAAAGAGCTCCAAGAACTGGAGAAGAAGCCAAGGTATAAGGAGATATAATATCTAGCATTCTCCAGAAGGCTAGCCCCTTTAGAGATCAACGTGTATTTTGCCCTGTTCTAGTATGAGGAATATAGAATGAGCATAAAAGGTCTCTGCCCCCAAGTAGCTCACATGGAGAAACCAAAAAATGTGTATGAAGTCCTCCTACAGGGTAGTAGAGCCAACAGCTATGAAGACTGCTAACTCTTGAGATCTTCCCAAATATTACCTATTTATTGTATCATGTAACTCTTACCTATTTATCATATCATGTAACTCTTATAAAAACCTCTGAGTAATGAGTTAACCTCGACTCCTGACTGACTTTATACCTCATAGTACATAGCAGAGGTTGGGAATAGACTGAGGTCTATTTCACTTCAGAGTCTTCAGAGGTAAACTGGAGATGCTGAGCATGCCCAAGGCTCAACTCCTATATCCTCCCTCATCCCATCCATGGCTTTTTTGCTTCTTTCTCTTCATATCACCATGCTAAGTTTATGGTAATGATGGGGGGGATAAACTAAGAGTATTCAAGGGAGATATGGCATGAGCTGAAATACAAAGTGAGTGGGAACAGGAACATTCCAGGTAAAGTAGCCATACTGAGCTGAGTGCCAGACTTTAGGAGTTTGGAAGTATTCAAAATAGAGAGAAGCAAACAGGTAGAGTAGTCGAGAGGTTAGCCTCTGTAGCTAGGCATACCTGAGTTCTAATCCTGACTCTGTATCTTATTAGTTAAGTCATTTGGGATACATGTCTGATGCCTCTGATTCTTTGCTTGTAAGATTGAGCAAATAAGTTATTTACTTCATGGCTTGTTAAAAGAATTTAGTGAATTTTTATATTTGGAGGGGCTTAGAATAGTGCCTGGCTCATGTCCACTATGTTTGTTCATACTATATAGACCGTCCTGACTCTAGAAATGAAGAGGGAAACCAACTTTGTAACTTATCTGTATGGTTTAGTATAGATAACTATTACATATGCTCAGAGATGTAAATGGTACCATAAAATGAGAAGGAAGTGAAAACCCATTTAATGAGGGACACATGGGCCTTTAGCTCTGAATTGTCCCATCAAGAGTGGTTGAGCTCTTGGGCTTCCTGATATAAGTCCAAATGGGCTTTTTATTGGCTGTCTATTTGTTTATGACATTTTTGTCTGACATTAAAATGTAATGATCTGCCTCAAATAAGATGAACAAGCAGAGAAGAACACATTTAAAAAGAAAGGCATTAGGGTATAACTCTTGAATTTCTCCCTTTGCTTTTTGATACCATAAAATATATTTCAAGAGAACCCAAGTGAAAGTCTGAGAGAAGCACCTCAGCTACTCCATCTTCTCTTCTGTTCATGTCAAATCTCCCTGGAGCCACATCAGGGAAGAACTTCAAAAAAAGCAAAGTATGTGAGGGTAGGAATATTTCTCCAAGGAGTCAGCTGATGTGATTTTTATGTCTCCACATTCTCTGGTTTTCTTCTCCTTTTATGTCATCCCATTTCCAAATCTCAGTCCTAAAATGAAGCCCAAGTAGGACATCCTTCCTCTGGGCCAGTTATGTCTTTTCTTCTCTCCTGGACAACTCATGTCTCCAATGTAAACCTTCCATGCCCTTCCATATCTGCATTGTGAGATACTAGAACCACAGAGTTAGGTTTCAGCCACTCCTCGCAAGTCTAACATTCTTAAGTAGGAGAATGTTCTTGCAAAGAAGGAGGAGTCTACTCTTCCCTGACATGGGAATAGGTCCACTCATTCATGATCTGCCTTCCTTACCTGACTTAATCTCAAAGACAAAGATTTGGTCTGTTTTCCTTACCAATGTCTTGTAGAAGATCCTCTGTAAACATTTGGTGAAAAATCAGAACAGATGATAGTAAATAATTGTCAATGGTTGTGAGAGAAATAGTTTAGAGCCAGGAGGATTGCTCTTTGAAGGAGTAGGAATGCTACTAGGGACTGTAGAACTTGACAGAACAATGATCTCCATGCTTAGTTTGGAGGAAATAGCTACCAATAGTTCCATGCCTTCATATGGCCTTCCACTTAGAGGAGGAACCTACTAGACACTTGCTGAGTTGGTAAACCTTATATCTGGGGAAGTAACTCCAAGTATAACATTGATGATAGTCTAAACTCATCACATTTTGGGAGAAGGGGAGACATGAGCACTTCGTGGTGAATTATATGGCTAGACTCTCTCTCTCTCTCTCTCTCTCTCTCTCTCTCTCTCTATCTCTATCTCTCTATCTCTATCTCTATCTATCTGTTACCAGAGAAACCTGTTCTTAGAGTGGCATGGCTACTAGAGATGAAAGGCCAATGTTACTGTTGGGGAAGAAGGAGAGAGATGAAGGATCCAACAGCTAGCTCTCCACAAACATTAGAACTGGCAGGACAACTAAATGAGAGCAAGAAATCTTAAGTGTATGCCTTAGAAAGTCCTCACCAGGGAAGACTATGGGATGGAAGGCTCAGAGCTGAGCTTCACATATTATCTAACTTCTGCCTGCATTTCTCAATTCAGCTTTGAATCTTAAACTCCATGAAGCAGAATGTGATTGCAACATGAGAGATAGAGCAGGGCCAAAGACACAAGGAGATATAAAACAGAATTAACCTTATTGTAGAAAAAAACAAGGTACAAGAACTAAACTTGCTGTTAACTTATTTAAGTTTCTTAATTTTATAAAGACCTAACTCTTTATAAAGACTCTATGATATTTTATAAAGACTGTTTTCCCACTATTGTGATATCAGTGCCCACGATCCCAAGAACCAAAACTACTCAGAGTTGTGAGCTGGCCTGATGTGACCTCTGGACTCTTCCATGCTGTTCAACACATATCCTCTAGGACTCATTGAAGATATCCCCATCCCAACAGCACCAAATTAGAACAGGCAAATTCTCTTAACTCCCATTAATCTTCAACTTGTGTTTTCATGTGTGTGTACAGCTTCATCATACACAACAAAGAAACTTTCTTCAACAATGCCACGAGAAGCAGAATCGTGCATCATATTCTACAAAGAATAAAGTATGAAGAAGGAAAAAACAAAATCGGTGAGTGTATTTTTAGTATTACAAATACTTTGTGTTTGGGGATTCTATAGACCTTCATCTTGTGCCTCTTTATGCCCCCTAACAAGCCTCTTGAAGGAAAATTCACAAGTACACTTAGCGTCCTTAATTACCTTCTTTGAACAGCATTTTATCTCATTTATCTATGATCATTGAGTCGTTCTCTCAATCCAGCAGATGTTTCTGGAACTCCCATGAGCAAGGGATTAAGGAGATAAATGGAATTCTTTCTTACAGTTTTATATAAAAATCTGAAAGACTATGTAAATATAATTAACATGAAGAAATGATAAAAGGTGATATTTTGAAGGTAAAGTGCAGAAGTAACTGAGAAAGAATGGTAGGAGAAAGCTTCACTGGTACACTGAAATCTGAAGAGTTGAGAGTGGCAGCAGCAGTATGGGATGATGCAAGGGTGGGGTGTCACTTGAAGGGGACCCACGAGTGCAGAGATGGAGTTGTCCAAAGACGTCACATCTCTCCCATTAGACAGCCTTCAAACATTATATTTTAGGCATTTTATGAAAATAGTCGCATGTTATGTGATTATATCTTATTAAATAGGTTATTATATATCAGGAAGGTTTGGGTAGCTTTGTCTATATCTCTGTCCCAGCAAAAATGTTATGTGAATAATGATCTGTATCAGCCAAGGTACAGTGAGAAGGCAAAAGCATCAATCATTGCAATAAGCAGATCTTAATATAAACTATTAACTATGGCAAGGCTTGGAACTGTGGAGAACTGGATGGCTGAGGATACCCAGTAGAGTGGAGAACTGGATGGCTGAGGATACTCAGTAGAGAGGATAACAGGTCCTCTGTGACTCCAATTCTCCATAGATTCTGGTCCTCTGTGATTTCAACTTTCCATGATTCCCATCCTCCATCTTGTTCTAGAACTGGTATAAGAGCTACAGCGAAAACAAAGCTATTTTCCAGAGCTTTGCAGAAGACCTACTTGTTTTGAATACTTGAAACAACTGTCTAGAAGGTTCCAGGGAAGCATTATTCCATGTATAAAGATACCAGGAAACATGCCCTCAGCCATCATACACTGCAGGTGCTGGTACTACAGAGATAGATGCTGAAGAAATTTATTGAAGGGGAGTGTTGGATCTAGAAAGCAAAGCCTGTTTCTCCATCAGTGTCTGCCCAGTACCTCCAGCTGGCAAAGCTTAGCACTGTGCTATCCAACATCCAGAAGTGCCTTTAAGGTCCACTCCTACTGCAGAGAAGCAGAGTGAAGATACCTCTGAAGCTGAGGGGCAATGCATCCATTACCTACTTGTTGCAAAAATGACCTGCTAGCCACACTTCCTGTGGGTAAGGCTGGTTGGCTGAATAAATCATTTTAGCCATTAGATCCATAACCTCAGACATCTCAGTTGCTTTGCCAAATCCAAAGAGGCAACATTTAACAGTTTGTAAATGTAATGGCCTACACGCAGATTCAGCAAAACAACTACCCTGTGAGGTGTGGGAGAAATGTTGTCCAACAACACTGTGAGAGGAACAGATTTGAGTTTCATGGACTTGGGCTCAGTGTGAGTCACTAGCATAATGAAACTGTGGGAAAAAATGGAGGAAATTATTTTAATGCTAAATTGCACAAAGTAAAATGTAATGGAGTGAAATGGATGCTTTACCTCTGAATACATGTGGAATTGAATAGCCCAGAGAGCATCAGCGTAGGTGGGATGAGAAGACAGAACTTCATGTAGGTCATTCTTAATGTGGGTGGCTCCTAGTCTCTGCAGCAGTCATCCTCCTGAGACATCCTCTCTTCTATACCTTTGGTGACATTCTGGCTGGAAAGAATTTCTCCTTCTTCTAAATTCCTGTGGCTTTTTTTTGAGACAGGATTCCTCTGTATAGTCCTGGCTGTCTGAAACATGCTTTGTAGATCAGGCTTGCCTCGAGCTCATAAAGATTCACTTGCCTTTGCTTCCCAAGTGCTGGGATTAAAGGCATGAGCCCTCACCACCCAGCTATTTTTTTATTAATATTTATTGTTTGTCTCATATAGACCACATTTTATTGTCTTGAGATACTTTCAGTGACATTATGCAAATCTGCCACCTGAAGAGAACCACTGTTGACACTAAATAATTTAAATATTACCTAAATTACTTTCTTCAATTCCTTAAAAATGATTTATTAAGATGAACTTCAGTTGTGCTATACACAGCTTTCTATCATAATTTTTAAACATATTAATTATAGTTTTATAAACATATTAAGTGAATTAAATGTGAAATTGTGGAAAAAGCTACTATTGACTATTTCAAAAACTAAAATTAACCTGAAAGATGAGTTGTTAGTAACATAGTATTATTATAGGAGTATCCCATAACTCATAACACACTAGTAGGTTGAGCATCTACTATTGAAGACTACTAGTTAAGAGGACATGTTCTTATCTCTTAAGAAGTGATCTTGCTCATCTTTGTACCATTGGTGTCTAAGGTCTAGAAGGATAAATCAATAAATGTTTGTTAAGCTGAAGTCAAGGTCTGTTAAATATATTGTCTCCCTTTCACGATTTTTACATAATCAAAAAAACTCTACAGTGGCACAATGGGATACTTATAATGCCAAATTTTTTCATATTGAATTTTGAGCTGTTCTCATAACAAATCCAGAGGAAATATAAAGAAGAGAGAGACTGGCTTTCAGTATTCCCAGGGAGCACTGAATGCCACACGATTGCTTGTCAGGAAGAATCTTGATAGAAAACTCTCTCAGTTCATGATGAAGGAGCATGGATTCTACTCAAGGACTCCATCCTTAAAAGCTGGTAAAGAGCCAAATATGGTATCCATTGGTACAGCATAAGCCTGAAGCTTAATTCCCAGCACCACAAATAATAAATGGTTAAACAAACAAATGTTTGGAAAACTGGTAAAGAAGAAATGGAAATATGTTGGATTAGAAAATTAATCAAAGAATAAATTGTCAACCAGTAAATTGTTGGGCCTGTGTAAATGGCTGGAAAATACAAAGTAAAACTACAAATGGTTTGTTTATCTAATTTTTCATTGCCATTTCTGGCTTTATAAATGGAAGAAAATACATTAGAAGAAAACTGAACTTTATGATAGGATTAATGTTCAGCCCATGTTGTTTTCTGCTGAAAATGTCACCTTACATGAAACCACATTGATCAGAAGCAACACAAGAATATTGATTTCTAGACATGATTCATAAAGGTATTTTAGTGGAGTGTAAACTGTCACTATGTAAGGTTTTCAATCTCATTCTAAATGTATTACACCTGTGAAAATCAAATCTAGTAAAACCCACTTTCAAAACAGAGAAATTAGTAACTCAACCAAGATTTATTTATATACATATGCAATTACTCTTGAAATTGATTTTTATTCTCAAGTTTTGTGCTTAGAAGGAGAGTTAAGGTGATAGATTATAAGTATCAGTAGAATTTAAACAAAGCCATCCTCAGCATCTAATAGGTCCCTAGGAGTTTTTTTTTTTTTTTTTTTTCTAATTCTCAACAGAGATTCCAGGAAGCCCAAGCTTTCTTCATGATCAGTAATGTACTCATTCATTGAAAAGGTATCTGTTGAAGGAGATATGTATGTTAGATAAAGTGCAAATGCCCACTAATATTTGCATTTTAAGTGTGCTCCTTGGACACTTAACATTAATGCCAGGCATCTTAAGCTGTTGGTGTGTTACTATGATTAAAAGTATCAAACACTGAATGATAAAAGTGAATCAGTACACATGCAGTTTCTTGTTAGGCTAGGCCCCTAGATTTTGGTCAGGATCTACTATATAGAGAACGTTCTTCAAAAAAGGAATAAAAGCCACATGAGAGATATAAAACCAAGTCATGCTTTTAGAAGTCTTTTAAAAAACTATCTGGTTAATTTGGCATTTGGAACATACTCACCTCCAGTTCAATCCCCTCAACTCTTCCCAGATCCATTCATCCACTCTAATGCCCCCTAATGTCGTGTACTCTTTTTAAAAGGAGTAATAACCCATTGACTACAATTTGTGCTACATGTATACCCATGGGTGTGGAGCTATTCACTTCAGTATGGCTGAAAACTAGGAGCCACACTCTCAAAGACAACTAGCCGCCCCCTGCTTATGATGCCATCAGCTGTAATACAACTGTAGTGAGGGGTGGTGACTCATAAACCTCTTCCTACTTTATGCTTAATGTTGACTGAAATGATCATGGGAGCAACCACAGCTGCACAGAAATCCACAATTGGTCAAAGTGCAGAAAAATAAGTGACTGAGGAGGGCTCAGCCACAAATGAGGCATCTGCATCACACATCCTTCCCCCAGGCTCAGGGTCCATCATGGAGGACAGGATAGAAATACTGGGGCTCATTTTAGGAAACTGCATGAACCTAACTGTGAGACAAAAACAACACCTTTCAAAAGAATAAAAATGCATAAAAAATTATTTTAACATGTTGAATACTGATAAAGTATTCACAAGAGTATTGCATTAATAAGATGAAACACCCCAAAGAATACATTCCCTATAAAGATATTTATATAAATGGCCAAGTTGCCTGTATCTGAGAGCTTTAGAGGCTGAGGCTGGTGTATTGTGCAATCAAGGTTAGTCTGGGCTATGAAGGTAAGTTCCAAGCCAGTATGAACGATATAGAAAAATTCTGTTTCAAATATACACAAGAAATATTTATAGAAACAGAAGAAAGATTCAGCAAGGAATTTGAGACTTTGAGAAAGAATAAAAAAAGAATGGAAATGAAAAACTAAGAAATTCAAACAAAAATCACACTTAAAAGAATCACCAATCTCAAAACAAAATTACAGGGCTGGAGGACCACATCATGAAAATACTATATAAACAAGCATGACCACAATGTCCAGGAACTCCAGAATATATTAAGATATCAATCTATGGAACATAAGGAAGAACTGTGATAAAAATTAAAGATTAAAAGAATCTACTCACTGCCATTAGAACTGAAAATTCCCTAAATCTAAAGGAAAACATGTACATATAAATTTTATTTAAAGTATCAAGTAGATATAACCAATGATTGTCCACAATATAGCATAGAATAAACTCATAATGCTATATAGCCACATGATCTTCCATACGTGTCAAAATCATTGGGAAAAGACAGTTTTCTTAACTCATTCATTGTGCTGGAAAAACCATGTATTCACATGGAAAAAAATGGAACTAGATCTATTTGTCTCACCCCCAACAAAACTCAATTCTGTATGGTTGAGAACACTTAATGTAAAGTCTGAAACTTCTAGAGAAAAAACAGACATAGGAGTTCAAGGTATAGACACAGGCAAGGACTATATGGAAAAGACTCAAAGCACAGGAAACAGCCCAGAGGCTGAATACACAGGGTGGTAGGAAATGATCTGATATACACCATGGTGGTGATGTATATATTAATTAATTTCACTATGGTAGTCATGACACATTGCACTTTATATACCAAGATATATCCAATATTGATAAATTTAATACTATTAATTAATAAAACCCTGCCTTCCCAGCACTTGCTCCCAATGCCCTGATATATAGAAAGGTTTCTTCCTAAGCTGGTGGTACCCAAACTAGTTTTACCCACTATTGGAAACCGAGTCTGTGTTTTCCAGGAAGCTTCACTCTGCCTTTACTCAGTCTTGGTCATTAAAGATTTAAGCTCAATGTTCATTGAAATGGGCTTCCTTGTTTCTTCAGGTCTGAACCGCTTGCTCACCAATGGCTCCTATGAAGCTGCCTTTCCCCTGCATGAGGTATTATGTTTCCTTTTCTTCCTTCAATTTCTTGTTACTAAAATTGGCTTCTTGGAATAGCCTTTAACTTGTTGATAAGGCATAGATTCAGAATGGATTTAACTTGTTTAGTAAGTAATTAGGGAGCATCTGCTTACATCCTCCATCTCCCCTCAGCATCAATTTATTTCTATCTTTTATGTAACTGAAAGAATATGTAAATCAAGAGTCACGCAGCATGCATCCAGACAAATGACTTAAAGACGCTAAGTCATGCAATTAAAAAGGCATTGAAAGGAAGTTCCAAGGGAGGATAAATGTTCCTGAACTATATAGACTTTGCAATAAATACATTTATAACTAGTCTTTGAAAGAATGAGAGCAAAACTCTTTTTTGCAATGTATTAGATAAACAAATGTAATGAATAGAAATTAATAATGTATTCACTATTGTAAGAAGTATAAGTGTTGAAGTTGTCTTTATTTGCTTAGTACTAAATAGGACTTTAATCACTCATTTGTAATGACTTTCTCCTAAGTATACCTGTAATGGCCCTTATCTTGAATTTCCTAATGGATCTTGGATTATTTATCCCAGGATCTATTCTTAGGATTATAGAAAAATAACCTTCATGATTTGTGAGAAATTGACATTTCTCTCTGTGAGTCATGGTATAAATACAGACAATACCACAGCACCTGCCTTCTTGCACCTCACAGACAAGAGAGGGTGGGAAGTTTGCAAACATACTTTGGAGCATGCTCTAACTCTGCATAAAGGACAAATTACTCCAAAACGTATATCGTTCTGGACATTTAAAGTTTCTTTTCATGATTTTTAACACTAAGAGTATATCAAAGGCTGGGCAGAATTTTTAAACCTTTCTTTATTAAGAAAACTAGAAGCCAAAAGCTGGGGTCTTACAACTTTCCAAAAGACATTTATGGAATGGCAAACCAAAGTTTTGACACAATGGTTTTTTGAAGGTACAGGTTCCAAATTCTGATAGTTAATATTCATCCAAAGGAAGAATTTCTAGGCTACTGTGAATTAGTTTTCCTCCAAAGGTACCTTTACCATTTGTGAAACTGGCATCACCATGGACATCATGGACACTTCTCTGGCCTCTCATCTACAAAGAGGTTGCATTTAGCTTAGAACTATTAGAATCCAAAGGTGGTGCCCACCTTTTACATTCTAGGATTTTTGTATTGTAAATTTACGTGACAAGGCCACAGCTATGGCCACTTACTAACCCTTATCATGAGAGAAGTTGGGGTCTAGCTAGCCAGCCTTGGGGATAGCCTCTGAGCCACACTGTCCATTCTAGCCATGGGAAAAACAGTGAGAGGAATATTATTAGTTTTATGAGGGGTTAGCAAAGAGGGTCTCAGATTTTAGGAGTTTTGTGTAAAGTTTCCCAGTGAGGAAGCATCAGAACTGCGCTTGGACCTCATCTTTCCTGATTCTCACAAGAACATGCTCTTTCCTTGCTGACATGGGCAGCAGGACAAATTGAAAACAATAGATTAAAGAGACTCTTTCATGGAGAACAATCCCTTTCGAGCTGCTGTCACATCCTCTTATTATTGCTACCTGAAGACATAGGTATCACTATCTGGTTCCTCGTGGCTTTGTATCACTCACTAGCAGTGGTGTTGTTATCCCAGGGAAGTTACAGAAGTAAAAACTCCATTAAAACCCATGGAGCAGTGAACCACCGACATCTCCTCTATGAATGCTGGGCTTCCTGGGGCGTGTGGTATAAATACCAGCCTTTGGATCTTGTAAGGTGAGTTTTTAACTAACGACACATATAAACATTACACTGACTAATAAGAGTACTGACTTCTGGAGGAAACTTACTTGGGGAAGACCCATTTAGCTCTTGCTCTAACTTGGGTTTTTTCCAGAGGGTGGCCTCTTAGAGGACACTGGCTGTTCTTAGCAAGCCCACCCTCCCTCTGTTGAGGGTGATGTTTCTGCTAGATAGACCTCAGAGAGGGGTCATCAAAGGGGCAGAGGTGATGGATAAGACTCCATGAGGTACAAGTCACTCTGTAGAAAGATAATACTGGTTAATATACTTCCCATAGTTGACTATCTCTAATTCAAAAATCCAAAAATGCTTCTCTGACCCTAAACTTTCTGATCATTGATATGGCATAACAAGGGGAAAGTTCCACACATGATTCCCCACCCTCACCCTGTTCATTGATAGGACAATCAAACTAAGGCAAAGTAAAATATGTGGCCATGAACTAAAGAAAATTTTATTTTTAGACTTAGGTCCTTTACTAAAGATGCCTCACTATGTAAAAAAATTTCAAAATCCAAAAACTACATATTTGAATATTGAGACGCTACTGATGCCAAGCATTTGGGGCAATAATTGTTTAATGATTTCTGCAAACAAGACCGATAAAGTACTCTCATTCTAAGGTGTTTCGATATTAATTTATTGTAATATTGTGCTAATGACATTTAAAGATTGTTTTAACTTATAGGTCAAAAATGAACCATCTGTTATCGGATGATAATTGTGTCTTTATATTTTGTTGTTGTTTTTTATTATCTGGATCTGTCCAAAGTGTCATGGCAGTATTGTGCACTACCATCTCATTATTTATTTAAAGACTATTTCTTAAGGTTGAATGATAGCAATCCACAAACATGAATTCCTCACTAAAGAGTCAGCCATATATAATTCATTAGACTATCTAGATATGTTTCATTTATATCTGAGCCCTATAAAAACAATAGCTATAAAATAAAAAATATATGAAATCAGAAGGAATTAATAAAAAAAGTAACTCACTTTATATTTTGTCTCCCCAGGCAGCTGTTGTTCCTACTACAGCCATTACCTCCATTTACCACATTTACTCTGCATAAACCAAGAATTGTTTCCCCTCCTTTGTGGGTACCAAATGATACAGATGACCCAAGTGAGGAAAAAGTACTTCCCAAGACAGGATCATTTTTCTTTGGCCAGCTGTAGTACATGGTAAACAAGGGAGCACAGGATGGAATAAAAGCAAATTTTCTTTCCAGTCTCTGCCCCTTTAATTACACAATTACATTGATGAGAAAATAAAGAGCGTTGTTAGAGCCAACCACCTCCATGAGAATAACATTGTGATTGGAGTTTTATAGTCAGTCTTTGAGTTGAGAAACTCAGTTGCAGCCAGAAGTTGTCTAAACCATCCAGGCTTGCAGTCTGGGTGAATTTCTCCTACCAATGATCCCACAGATGCTTATAAAATAATTACTCAGAGGCTTATATTAATTGTAAACTATCTGGCTTATGGTTTAGGCTCATTACCAACTAGCTCTTATAACTTAACTCAACCCATTTCTATTAATCTATGTATTACCATGTGTTTCATGGCTTTACCTGTGTTCCATTACATCTTGCTTTCTGGGCAGCAGCTTGCAACTTCTGCCTGACTCCACCCTTTTCCTTTATCTCTTTTTGAATTTCCTGTCTGCCTCTAAGCTGCCTTGCCATAGGCCAAAATAGTTTCTTTATTAACCAATGGTAATAAAAAATATTCACAGTGTATAAAAAGGCACCCCACATTACTCAGTTTCCTGAAAGAAAAGAAGGCCCAGAGTATTTGAAACAACTAAAAAAACTTAGCAGGCCATGAGTAATTAGATAAAATGTGTCATAGAATTTGTAAGATTTTTAACAGTTCAGATGAATGGAAAGACTGAATGTGGGTCAGCATGTCCATAGAAATGTGTCAGGGTTGATAGCTTTTGGCCTTGACTTAGTCTACCAAGAATTGAGTAGGATGAACTATGGAGCATCTAGAAATCGTATGTCTTAAGTTCTTCTTATCCTGCTGACGCTGTGTTCTCTTTATCTCTTGAATTTGACTGCATCCTCACATCCTCATGTCTCTCCTGCCACCTATGCTGCCCTTGCTCATTATCTGGTTGGTGACAATAACAGAAATCCATTACCTGATTCCCTTTCCCACTCTGACTCCTTCCAATCCATTCTGTATTCTCAGAATAATCTGGTATATAGCAATGTCATCTTAGGGACAGTGTAATTCTATTCCCCTGGTATAAAGTAATATGAAAGAAAGTTCATCTCAAAGTGTTGAGTTGACCAGATAGCTGGTTTTTCTCTTGGCTTTTCTTATCTGCTCTACCAGAAAAACCACTACTAAGTGGCATGACTGAGCAAAGTGTTATAACACTGAACTTTACACGTCACTGTGGTTTAAAGGCTTTTGTGTTCCAAACAGGAGGTATTTTGGAGAGAAGATTGGACTGTATTTTGCCTGGCTGGGCTGGTATACAGGCATGCTCTTCCCTGCAGCCTTCATTGGTTTGTTTGTCTTCCTGTATGGAGTCACCACTCTGGATCACTGCCAAGTCAGGTATGGAAAACTCATGGGTGAGCTTGCCCTTTCTCTGTGTTTAGAGAAGGCAGTTTGCACTTTTAGGTTGTTCCCAGCTGGAACATGTGTAGTTCTTCACTATTTTCTCAGTCTCTACTGGGAAAGTCAGGTGCTTCTCTAGGTTTCCTATGTCCCTTGCCCTTACAGCTTTGGTCTTTTGCTACCATACAACTCCAGACAGATGTGTGAGCAACCATGCATCCATGGAACAACTCACTCCCATTTGGTGGCTAAGCATTGCTCCCTTTCTGAGTTTTTTTTCCTGTCTTAAAACTGGTGCCTGCCGGTGCAGAATAATAGCTAGCAATCCTGTCTTCATGACTTCTCTGTTTCTACAAGGAATCTCTCTGCTCCTAAGCCACAAAAACCCTTCACCAAATTACTAATGCCTATTGAATCATAAGTCCTTAGATGGCAATCAATCCCTTGGTTTTCTCACCAGAATATGGCTTTAGATATTCATAGACATCTCATTGCAGAGCTGGATTGCCATGATCTTAACAAGCAAAGTTCCTTTTAAGAATGAGTGATTTTTACCTCCTGTGTACAGAAATATTTTGCTTTCTATGGCATTTTAAAATAATACTCAGTTTTCTTCCAGGACTAAAATCTTTAGTTATTTCTTCAATTTATTGATTTTTTTATTATGCACATAGAAACAAAGGCAGGTTTTGGGGGCATATCTTCCTGTTTCCATAATTCAGTATGAAATAGCTTCACATGGTGAAATGTTGTATGAAGGGCTCCTTTGGTATAATTTGCGATATTACAACAAATTTTTTTCATAAATTTTCCTGAGTTTAATTTATTAATATGTAAATAATTTTTATTTATAAATAAGGTAGAAACCCTTACTTATATTAATACATTTAGGGTCTATTTTCAGTAATGTCAGAAAAGACTAGAAATCTTCGGGTATATAAAATGAGTATACTGAGTCTTATTTATCAATTGGACACTCTAGCAATGTTTCATAGGAAGAACTGATGCACATTCATCAAGAGGCAGTCCTTTTCTGTTCTCTTTTTCAGTAAAGAAGTCTGCCAAGCTACAGATATCATCATGTGTCCTGTATGTGACAAATACTGTCCATTCATGAGGCTGTCAGACAGCTGTGTTTATGCCAAGGTAAGTCTAAACAGGCAGCATTGTAGGTGGGATAGAATTTAACATAAGCTTTCCTGGGGAACACTGGGTGACTATATTTCTCATTTATTTTCCACATTTAAACCTCAAATTATGCTGTACAGTAGAAACATCAGCATCCAGAATTCCAAAGCAAATGTCTTTTAGAATGCAATGTATCTAAAAGATGTGTCTCGAGGTACCATCACAAGATGCTGCTTCATGGCCTGGTGCAAAGGGCACAGTGTTGGAGTCAGAAAGTTCAGTTTGTGTTTTTGTTGTTGCTTGAATGGATTGTATTTATAACTAATTACATGTGGAGCAACGACATAGGACTCTCATGATGTAAATTCTGTGAGCATCGATGTTATTTATGTTGTTTTGTTCTTTGTAATCTAGTGAATTATATTTTTACACATGATCTTAGCCAAAAGGCTAGAAAGCAATACATTTTAGGTTTTACATTTTAAAAGATTAGTCTTAGAAGAGATGGTTTCTTAATTATTTTCCTGCTGCTGTGAGGAAATTCTCTGACAAGAGCACTTAACAAGGGGGAATTGATTTTGGTTCACAATTCCAAGGCAGCTCCAACACGGCCAGGAAGATGTGGTGGCGGGAGCAGGAAGCACACTGCATCTGTAGTCAGGAAGCCTGGGAGGATGAATCTGTTTTCAGCTTCCTCTTGTTGGTACAGTCCAAGATCCAAGCTCAGGGAGTTGTGCAGCCTACTTTTAGGATGGAGCTTTCCGTATCACTTAACCTAATCAAGATAATTCCTCACAGGCATGGCCAGAAGCCTGTCTTCTGTCTAGATTCTGTCTAACTGACAACTCAGCATTACCCATCACAGATGCACAGCTTTTTACCAAACCACTAAAAGGATCCATGGCAGAGAAAATGACTGAAACCCCTGTTCTAGACTTTCCATGACCAACCAGGAACCTAGACACCCATGCATTATTCATGGAGACCTCTGCTACATGCAGGTTCTGATTTCTCTACCACTTGCTTGTCAAGAACAAGTTATTTTAACTCTATGATCCTGAGATTCTTTTCATCTACAAAATGGACATGAAAAACAGTAAAATCAGTAAATGACAGTTGTGGCTATTTAGCTCTTCTTTATCATTACTGTCAATAATCAAGTCCAGCTCAGCTACCTGCCTATTGACCAGGCATAGGTGTTGCCTTTCTGGGACGAAGCTTATACTTCTTAAATGCATCTAAATGCCAGTATTCTCTAAGCCACTTCATGACATGACCTGAGAGCTGAATAGTGCTTTGAAAAATGCCCAGGACATGACACTGCAATTTCTGGCATGTACTATCTCATGCCCCTTTCTCATGATATGTTTTGCTTTAAAAAATTATTAGGTACATTCACCAGTCTCCTATAAAAAATTTTAACTTCAGTGCAGTATCAGAATTGCAGACAAATGCTAGAGTTCAGGTTGGTGAAGTCTTTCCTAAGATCCACTGCCTATGTGTTTGCCTAGATTCCAGATATAGAGGGGTTTGGCGTATTTTATCAGACATCTGTGATTACAACAGCCTGGATCTAATTACCCTGTTGGCTTGGCACTGTTTTGTTCACTTAGGACAAGAGAACACTTGATAGGCAGCCCCCAGCCTGCCATCCATAATGGCTACATCTCTGCAGGTGGCAAGTCCTGTGGGCAGAGCCCAAGCTGCAGCAGTCAGCTGTGAGTCTAAAAAGATTTGTGCTCTGAGTGTATATTACAAGAGACCAAAAAAAGCACTGAGTGTCTCTCCCTCTCTTTAGAGGAGTCATAGATGGAGACTATAAGGACAAATTAAGCAGAGCAACCTTGGGAATTGCACCGTTAAGAAATCAAGAACTTTTGTCAGTAATCTAATTTTATTGAAAAGTCATAAGATAATTTACATTTTAAAAGCCTGCTTTTGGAAACGATCACATTTTATAGTTTAATGTTTGTTTGGTGCCCTGAGTGTTTGTTGCTTATGAAAGGATTTCTAATGTGAAAAGTTGCCTGAGTGAAATTTCCTTTCTAGGAAATTCTTGATAATTTTTTCAATTAACCGTCATGAATAGTTGAGAGTACTCAAATTTCCTAGGAGCTTCTGTTGGCAGTAATTCTACCAGAAATTTAAAATAATCCTAATTTTAATGTTAGGTTACTTCCATAATTGCTAGGTAGCATGTGTTAATTCTAATCTGCATGTCAATTTTGAGGCAGCTGCTATTATCACCATTTTACTCAGAGAAGTAAAACCAACTCATACTTACTCATAGGACAGTAAACCTGATAAACATGGGCCTCGGTTTACCAGACCACACAACACATCTTTTTCACTGGGCCCTCCTGAGCTGTATAATGTTTAGACTCTGGATTTTTTGTTTGATCTTCCCTAAAAGGTTTAGACTAAAGTCAAGAATGGAAGAATCAGGGTTCTACAGGCTTCCAGTAGATACATTTGTTAGAAATGTCAAGAGTGAGTTTGTGGGTCTTGTATATAGAAAGTAGACACAGCCCAGCCAGTAGCTGCTCTGATCACTCATCGGATATCTTAACCTTGTCCTTGGCAAGTACAAGAGACTGAAATCCACCTCCAAGTGGTTAAAACAGGGAGAGACTGACAAGCTTATTGTTTTGTTTTCTGGAAAAAAAAAAAAAACCTAGCAACAATGAAAAAAAATCACGAATTAGCTCCCAGTCTAGAACTGGCACCCTCCAGACCCCAAGATCCCAGTGTCTCTCCAATACACTTGTGCACACTATCATTCTACAGACAGGAAGATGGATGTGCCTCCAGGCTTCTGTCCCCCTTCCTTTCTCTTAAGCATCCTTTTGTGCTTATTTTAAATTCTTGGTCTTTGGACTAGTAAAAACTCAGTAGTTATCCCAAGGTAATGTGTTCGTCTAGCAATGAAACTCTGGGTTTTGTCTCCATCATTAAGAAAAAATTGCTGCAATTTTTACTCTAGAGCAATTTATAGAGTTCTAGACTCTGTGCTCATTCAGAAAGTATCTGTTGGGCTGGGGAGATGGCTGAGCAGGTAAAGCATTTGCCATGCAAGTGTGAGGACTGAACCTCAGATCCATAGCACGCACATAAAGCCCAGATGGATGTGACATCCTGCCTGTACTCCCAGCATCTCAGAGGCAGGGACAGCTGATGTCATCATTAGCTGGGTCACCAAGTCTGGCTTTCACTGAGAAACCTCACCTCAAAAAAGCATAGAACAATCAAGGGAGACACCTGGAGTTGACCGTAGGCCTTCACACATACATGCACACACGGAAATGCACACTTCTATGAATGCCCATACATACACATGCCCCACACAGATCAGTTTGAGACCATGGCTCATCCATCTCCTTGGAACATCTTCAGGTCTTCGTTCATAAATTTTGTTAGCATTTGAAGCCTATTCTCTTGTTTTCTTTGGTGGGATTTGGCCAAGGGAACCATCGAATGAGCTAGACTACCACTTTTCTAGGGGTCGTAAGTCTCCATTTTCTCACCTCTTCTGATTCACAATGATATGATAATAACCACAGCGCAAAACTGACTCGTCAAATAAACATATTTTGTCACAAGAAAGTACTCTGCTGGGTTCTACTGATCCACGTACTCCTTGAAAACAGCATGTGAGACATCTGTTATGTGGGTGGGAATGATCTAGGAAGCCCAACATGACAGCCACAATTCAACTGAGAACCTACCTTCATGTTCCAAGTTATGACATTCACCAAATATGCAGATAGGGAGCCTGGAACCACCATGTACTGGAGCTGTCAGGATTGTGTGGCCGATTCCAGCCCAGCATTCTAGCTGGCATATAAAAAGGATGGGATTTAGATACTCTGTCACAGTTAGTGTTGGAATGCTGCCCATCTCTCTTACCTTCAAAGGAAGGGAGAGCATAAACTTTATGAATAATACAAACTAGTTGACACTGTGATTGGCAAAAAAAAACAAAAACAAAAAACACCTGTTTATGCTGGGCATGTTCTCCAGGGGCAGTAAAGTATACTTTACTAAGGAAACTACTTAGTAAAAGCTATGCTTTATGATACTATCAGTCATTAATTAATTTGCCATGGACTTTGGTGTGACTCAGACTAGACTAGAAATGAGAGTGACTGCTTTGCAGTAAGAATAGAACTTTATATTACAGTCTGATAAAAGGTATCGCTAACTGTCTTGGGGTTATAAAAAGTGAGTGAATACAGTGATTACCTTGGGTTATAATAAATGTGAGAGTGAATTTGATAATGGTTCTTGTCTCTTCCATTTATAATGCCAAAATACAAAGTAGCCCAAAGAATATTTGCTCAAAACTACAGGAGCAAAGTAGCTATGTTTTTAAAGTAAATAATGAGACATTAGAAACAGTGTTTAGGGAGTTGAGAGCCTGTAAACCAACAAGAGAAGCACCTTCCTGGGTCTAAATGTAGTTATGTCCATATCTATGTAGATGTAGAAGAGTTTTTAAGGCACACAGTGGAATTCTCAGAAGCATTATTGGAGCTGCTGACAAATGTTTAACTGTGTAATCCTGACATAAAAGGAACAGTGTCCTCCACATGTGAAGTTCATAGTCAGGAGACACCCTTCCTCCTCATTGTCAAGGAGACTAGTCACCAAAGAACCCTTACAAACCATAACTACTTTTATGCGGTGTTAAAAGTAGCAGTTAAAGTGTTATTCATGAGAAAATGACTGAACTGGTTCTGTTATTCCCAGGTGACCCACCTTTTTGACAATGGAGCTACTGTGTTCTTTGCGGTGTTCATGGCTGTCTGGGGTAAGTGAACGACAGCTATAAAACTTGAGTTGCAATCATCTGCCCTGTGGCCTGTTCCCTTAGAGCCTCACTCTGGATGTCAGTGGAAGAAGATTAAGTAAATTCAGTTGGGTTTTCTGTTGGCAACCAACAGGTCACTAATTAACTTGGTTTACTGTGAAAGTGATAATATACAGGGAAAATATGTCTGATATTTTCCTTCAAGATCATGGGCAGCTTCATCAATTGCCTTGAAATCATCCACCATCTCTGACTCTCTAATCCTTCTGTGGCTGATAGCTATCAAAAATGTTGGCATCTGTAGACCATCTGTGAACAGTCTGGTTCTTCTAGAACTTCTACCCTCCCTGATAGAATATGTAACAATCTCTTACTATTTTGCAGCCCTTAAATCCTCAATTCATTTGAATCCCTTGTAAATATAGAGAGGAGGCAGAGGAGGAAAAAGAACACAGCCAATGATTTACAGAGTATTAGTTACAGGACTGAGATAAAGATAAAAAATAATATATATTTTGCCTTCCTAGAACATCTAAGTGCCATGATCAGGAAATGTAGTAAACAACCAGTGCTTGAGTTTTGCCACTGTTACAGATGAAGTGACTTTGGAAAATAAACTTGTTTCTTAAATCTGTGGTACCTAACTTTTTCTGGTCCCAGCCACATAAAATGGAAATAACTGCTGAGCATATTGGTGGATTGATGAAGATCTTACTTACAGCAGGGATAGCATGGCCATAAGCATCCTCACCCAGCATCCCCAAAGGCTAGCTCTTGAACACTAGTTTTCTGTTTAGTGAAATATGTTTATGTATAATTAGTAGTCTCCTGTGTCATTCAAAAAGAATGAAATACAAACCTTCCAAACCTACTTTAATATTTCTCCAATTTCAGGTATTCACTGATAGATAGATCTTTTGAATAAGATACATTTTATTCTCCCACAACTTAATCCCTGAAGTTATAGTGCAGTGAAATTTTGACACAGTGCCCTTTGTTTAGAAAGTAGAATTTGTCACCCCTTCCCCAGTAATGCTATTATAAAAGAGACTGCATTTTTTTGCAAGTTATCCAGTCCAATGAATGACAGATAAGTTTTATCGATGGCCCCTTTGCCCAAATTGACTGGTTGGTGTTAGAGCTGAGAAGATTCTAAGATCACGAATAGGCAGACTGGAGACATGAAGCTCTACACTTTGGAATACATGCAGCATGAGCCTGACAGATTTCCTGTAAGACATGTGGGGCACAGAGGAACATTTTAGGGCAACTCTAGGCAAAACAAATCTTGAATAATTCACCCTCTATATAGCTCCATCTTGATTGACAATTTAGTGCTTAAGTCCTATGTTATTCCCAGAAATGTGCTAGTTTGGGAATAAGAATCTACCATCCCAGATATTCCTTTGCAGAAAGGCATGTGTCTTTTGCAGTGATTTAGGACAGCTGAAAATAATAAGTTATACTAGTAGTATATGATTATTGCTACATACTGTCATAACACCTTATTTAATCCCAGCATAACATTCAAAAAAGCTACTGTCACTGTGCTCATGTGATAACAGAGGAGGCTGAAGTAGAAGCCACATAAAGCAAAGCCAACAGTTACCCTGAGCAACCATAGCACTCAGCTTTGGAATAGGCATGGGTGTTATTTGTAAGCATTTGCTTTGGCTTTGGAGATCCCAGCCTTTAGATTACAAGGCATAATGTTCATCCTGAACCTCACTTGGCTGTCTTGGAATGGTGATGTTTTGTAGAAGCACATTAGTTCTAAGTGGAGCCCAGTTTAATCCTGTCAGGATCGTATTTTAGGATTGACAAGTTACAACATTTAAGAAAACAAATGCACTCTATTTTCAGAATAATTGCTAGGCACAAGCTGACAAGAGCAGAGTGAGTTGATGTGCTGTTCACTTCCTCTGCTTTCAGTTCACCTGCTGAACAATGAAACTCAGTGGGAGCGGTCTGTGGCCCTGTCCCCACTCTGGCTTGCCTGTTAGTTTTGCTCATGACCCTGCATGTATGGCAGTAGGGCTCCATGAAGATCATCAAGTTAGACCATGATCCCAGAATGCTGAACATTGTGACTTTTTCTTCTGTGCTCCTTTTGTTCACAAGGAGTCAAGGGACAGGATAATTGTGGACTAAATTAACTTTTCTCCCTAGAGAGAAATGAAGGATCAGTAGGAAAGCAGATACTGATATAGACCTGGGAGTCCGGGAGTAGATTATCTTCCTCTCATCTGCATTGCTGAGTTCTCTTTTTTCCTTAATTTTTTTAATGCTCAATGTTGTTTTAAAAAATTATCCCCAGCAAACAAACAATGAGGTGAACATTGGGATGGTATAAGCCCTCCAGTCAAAATGTCAAGATAGTGGCTACTTTGTGCAAATTGAAAGATTTTGTACAATTTTGTAAGGGATTAGCAAAGGAAATCGACCTCTTTTTAAATTCATGTTATTGTAATTGGCCTTTTGTTTCTGGAGACTGTATAACTTCATCTTTTGTAATCTTATCTAAATGTCCAACTAAAATAATATTGTCACATAATTAATAAAAACACCACACTAAAACTTAATTAGTTAATATAGTATTGTATAGTCAAAAGAGAAAAGGCATATAATTACAAGACTGAGTGTGGATGTATGTACGTGTGATAATTGATCACTTTCTCGTAAGGAATCAAAATGGATCACTGGTTTCATTTTATAGCTTAAAGAACGTAGAGACCCAGAGAAGCTACTCAGCTTACTCAAAGTTGTACAATAGCTAATAAGAAATGGAATCTAAAATTTAAGCCATATACAGTCTGTCCTATTCTAGAGCCATTTCCAAATCCCCTCCATAGAGCACATCAATTAAGATTTTGGTTAATAGCAGACTCTACACTCCTTATCACTGGACACTGGGTGCTGTTGACCGATACAATCCCTGGAGAGATAAGAACTAACATCCCAGGTTGGGAACTGATGGCAAATACCATTTCATTTACCACCAAAGTCCAGTTTTGTGAAGCAATGAGTTTTATTGGGGATATGTACATAAATGTGGTGGATGCATTACTTAAAGGAATGTCTCAAAGCTGCATCACCAGAGCCCACCGCAGCATGAGTGACAGTCCTCAAAACCTGGCAACCTCAAGCACACTGTAGAACCTGAAGGTGGCTAACAGGTTGAAGAGTGTCCTTTTCAAGCAGTTCAGTTGGTTTGAGAATTTCCTAGGCAGTTCCGCTGTTCTGTTTCTTCCAGGCATCTTGGCTAGTCTGGACATTTTTTTTAGCAGCATGGCTTGTCTAAGAATCTTCGAGGCAACTTGGCTTGTCTGTCTCTCATTGGTTATGTATTTGGGGTAGGAGAAGTCTAGTGAATCTGGTCAATTTCAAGGACTTCCTGAAGATATTTTTTGTTTACTTCCTGAACTTCCCTGTAGAGTGCTTTTCAACCTGTGGGTTGTGGCTCCTATGAGGTCAAAAGATCCTTTTGAATGGGTTACCTAAAATTATCTGAAAACAGATATTTACACTATGATCATAACAATAGCAGCCTGTTATGCTTTGAAGTAGCAATTAAAATAATTTTATGGTTGAGGTCAGCATAACATAAGGAACTGTATTAAAGGGTTGTAGTATTAGGAAGGTTGAGAACCACTATTGTAGGATGAAGTGTTTTGCCTTCTCTTAGAACATTCATTCTATTGATTCACTTTCCTGTAAACATCCTGTGTTCTAATGAACTTTCTTTCAAGATAAAGAAAACCATAAAGATAAGCAAATAAAAATGATGTCTCTACTCTCAAGAGACTCCCAGTATATCCTGAACTGTTAATTATAGTATAGGTGACAGTACAGCAAAGCATACAAATACAGCATGAGTCTAAAGACGTTCAATACTAATGTAGACCTGAAGAAATTGGGGACAATATCATTGGTGTGTGCTGGAACCACGGGAACTTTTCATACAGCAAAACCCAGCAATTTTCCATGGGCAATTTGACAGATTATGTCAACTATGTGTAGTGCTGTAATCATCAGCATAGTGATTTCATGAAACGTTCTAATCCTGTAAAACTTTTCTCCTGGCTTGGCAGCCAGTCCATTGGCAAGTATACTTTCCAGTACACTTTCACCCATACTGTATTACATTAAAAGAGAGTCAACACAGCATTTGGTGTCTGGCTTCCTTTACTACACTTCATGCTATTGAAATTCACTTCTGTTCCTGCATAGATCAGTAGTTTGTCCCTTTATAGTTCAGGATAGTATCTAGCTCAATGCCTGGCTATACCACAGTCTGTTTGCATGGTACCCAATTAAGGTACTTGTGCCGGTTCAGGTTTTAAGTATCATGAATGAATGAATGAATTACTGGCTTTCTAATTTTTCTACATTATTGTAAAAGTCTTTGCATCCATATTTTCTTGGACAAATAATTACAAGTGGCATGATGGGATCATATGATAAGCAAATATCTAACTTCATACAAAATTAGCAAATATCTAACTTCATACAAAATTATTTTCCAGAGTCTTGTCAGCATTCCACAAAGGTTATTAGTTGTGGCACATGCTCACAGACACTGAGAATTATCCATATTTACATATAATAACAGTCATTTTTTTACATTTAATTAAATTTTATTGTGATGTCATTGAATTTTTAAAATGATTTTGAAAGAATTGAAATCTTTACATTTTTTATCCTTAATTGCATAAGAATAGTGTTTTTTTCCAGACCTCTAGTCCTCCTCCAGTCAGAGTGGATTGAATCTAAGGCCCTGAACACAGGACAAGGTACTCTACACTGAGGTATATACTGAATGACCGTCATCTTCAAGGGTGTATAGCCAGTATACTGTAGTTTTGATTTGCATTTCCCTAATGAACATTGATGTTGAGCCTCTGTCTTTGAATTTCTTTGTAACCTGCATAGTTTCAAAGATGAAGTGTTTGTTCATATTGATTGCTCATTTGTTATTGGGCTCTTTATATTCTTTTTGTTAAATGAGTGCCTTATGCATGCTGATAGAAGTGCTTTTTATGTTTGCAAATATTTCTGTTTCACATTTGCATTTTGGATGGAATATTTTTACTAATTCATTATCAATTCCATACATATATACAATGTATTTTGATTATACTCATCCCCACACCTCCTATAACTTCTCCTAGATCTATTCACTGCCCCAACCCTTCTCCCAATTTCATGACTTCTTGTTTAGCTTTCATGCTAATTAAAATAATATTATATCATTACGCAATTAATATCATTAATCCTCCTCATTCCAATTCTTTTTACATATCCCTTTACTCCCCAATCAAATTCATGACCTCCTTCTTCTTACTGTTTTATTCTTTACTATGTGTTATAATTATTGCTTATATCTATTTTCATTACTCATTTATTAGCTCAATGACATTTAGGTTATTACCATTTTCTAGCTTATTGTGAATAGAGCAGCTATGAACATGGCTGAGCAAATACCTATGTGGTAGGTGTTGAGTTCTTTGGACATATGCCTACAAGTGGTATAACTGGGCCATCATGTGGAGGATTTATTTTTAGCTTTTAAGAATTCTCCACACTGACAGAGTAGCTGCACCAATTTGCATTACCACCAAAAGTGAATAAATCACACACACACACACACACACACACACAGATCTTTGACAGCTTTTATTGCCCATTATTTGGTTGAGCTTTGCCATTTTGACTAGAACAAGCTAAAATCTCAAAGTTGTGTTCACTTGCACTTTGCAACTTGTTAAGAATGATGAAGACTTTTGAGATACTTCATAGCCATTTTTATTCTTTTGGATAACCTGTCCATTAAGTTTAATTTGTGTTATACATACATATTCATGAGTGTGGTGTCATCCACTGGAGCATGACTAGCCTACTAGTGCCCACACCCTTAAAGAAAACTGACTCTCTTTCCCAGAAACCATGAACCATCAATAGCTCCTCAGTTAGGGGAGGGGTTGCTAAGACACTTCCTCCTCCACGCTAGAACACTAACCAGCTTGATCTTGTGCAGATCTTGTGAGGGCAACCATAGCCACATGAGTTCATGAGTATAGTGGCCCTATTGTGTCCGGAAGACACTACTTTTGCTCACATCTCCGAATGTGGCTCTTCTTGCTAGTACCTGCCTCACTTCAATGTCCTTCTACCTGACATATTAAGATTAATATTTTGGCCCTCTTTCCTAAATAGTGTCCTGGTGACTCTAAGCAATGAGCTGATGTGGCAGCCTTGAGTGAGTGAGCGCTTCTTCATCTTTCTCTCAGTTATCACAGTTCTTTGCTGTGTTTTAGTCATGTGTAGAGTAGTTATTATATTGTATTTTAGCGGGTAAGCTCTCAAGCATGAAACTGAAAGTCTCCAGACTACAGCAGTTTGGTCCCTTTTTACAGAAAGGAAGCATACCCTTAACAATCCAATGAAACCATAGTCCAATAACTATGGGATTCCCTTAGCGACTAGCTCAGAAATGGTGTTGGAATTTTCAGTGTTAATGTGACTTGGGGAGACAATACTCTCTTCCAGACTTTTTCAACATCAATGTGTAACAGAGAATGTAAAAAAGCATTTAGGACAAAGAATATTTTAAAATGACTCTCAAGAATCCCCATTTTGAGATGCTCATGAAAACAAATGTATTATCATGTCTCATTTAAGCATGGAAATCACTACATCTAGCAAATTATTTAGTACTTTGAGTTAATGGAGTCAATGATTATTAAGTGAATGGTAGGAGGGAACTGTTTCTTAATAACGGAGTTTCTCAGCTTGATTAATCAGCAGTGTTGGTTTGCTCCTATACCCTTAGACACTGGATTTCCATCAGGATATTCTTAGAATATTTTATGGTAGATCAGACTTTAACGTGTATTCATCTCAAAGGTTCGCCAATAGTTAACTTTGATCTTATTAAAATATATCATGCAAGGAGTTGTTTTGGGGGCTGGAGAGATGGCTCAGTGGTTAAGAGCACTAGCTGTTCTTCCAGAGGACCCGGGTTCGATTCCCAGCACCCACATGGCAGCTAACAACTGTCTGTAGTTCCAGTTCCAGGCAAACACCAACGCAAATAAATAAATAATAAATAAATAAAGTTTAAAATATATCTTTATTGTTGACTTCCTAGACTCTGAAATTTACTCATTTTTGATTTATCCCTTTTCAGTTTCTCATTTGCTTGATTACACTAGCCTCCTTTGGGTTTTGTAAATTAGTAAATTATAAAAATATGCTTCTTGGGTTATTTCATAACAATATTTAATGTTGTTATTCTGATTCTGATATGTGAAGATTTTTTTCTCTTAAAAATTGTGAGGCATTTTCTGCAACACAGCCCATGAGAACCGAGAAATACCTGCCATTTTCCCTAGTGCACAACTGTCAATCTGTTCCAACTCCCAGCTCCCTATTAAATAACTTTTGTCTCTTTTCAGTTTTGTACTCTGTTGCCCTCTTGTCATTACATTTATAATTCTTAGCTAAGTGCTTTGTAAGAGTGGGTTTACAAGTGAAGTCACCAGGAATTGGACTCATTTCTCTGTTTTTTATGTCTTGGGAGAAACATATTCTAATTCCCACCTCTTATCCAAACAAACATTCTTAGAGATATAAAGGACTGATAAAAATTAAATCTGTTAGTGTTTCAAATTTTATTTTTAAAGAGAAATTAGTATTGGTGGAGAAAGTGGTTGTATTGTGAAGTAATTTATTCTACATTCTCTAGAAAGAAATAATCTTGTTTATAAGAAAACAATTAATGTAATTAATCATAATTAATAATAGACAATTAAATTATTAATTATAATACTTTAATTATATTAGCATATTATTATTATGTCCTAGAGAGCAACCATAGAACTTCATGCTAACAAGACAAGAATTTTACCAACGTAGCTGTGTCTCCACATCTAGCAAGAAAATTATCTTCCCTAGGTTTCTGAAGATGAGTCATCAGATTGGCTTGGAAGCAGCCAGTTAGCTACAGATGCTTTGAGATAGGTCGAGCATTCAAGAAATGAAAACCACTCATTCCTTTTCACACCTATTTCCTACTTTACCTAGCATTTAATCTTGCTTTTGTTCATATAGGTAGAACTCAAGTTTTTCATACGTTAGCAGGGGAGTTACACCATGATATCTTTCGGTCTTTTAATTTTTCAAATATAAGGGAAATTTACAATTATTTTCTAACAGTCAACACAATTCTTCTCTTAGCATTCCAGAACAGATATTTTAAAGATAAAGAGTCAAATTAGGCCTTTCAAAACCAACTATATCATTTGTATACCAAAAAGGAAAAAAAATGTAGCTTTATATCCCTTGCAGCTTTTGGAGTAAGTGTGGATTTTTCTGGGCCCCTGGAAGATTACAGATATGCATAAAGGATACAAGTAAATTATAGGTTCACCCCCTATCCTAAAACCCTGAAACATAGCCTTGTCATATTTATAACTGTTTCAGCACAGTACCTCTAAATAATTGAAAAAGTAGACTTTCTTTTTCTTTTAGGATCATGCCATTTCAATAGATCAACCATTTCCTAAATATGACACCAGTTGCACAGACACTAAGAACAACAATTAATAAGTGGGACCTCCTGAAACTGAGAAGCTTGTGTAAAGCCAAGGATAGAGTCCATAAGACAAAACAACAGGCTATGGAATGGGAAAAGATTTCCACCAACCCTACAAGTGACAGAGGACTGATTTCTAAAATATATAGAGAACTCAAGAAACTAGAGCCCAAAACTTTGAATAACCTAATCAAAAAATGGGGTTCAGAACTAAAAACAGAATTCTCAGCAAAAGAATTACAAATGTCTGAAAGGCACTTGAAAAAAATGTTCTACGACTTTAGCCATCAGAGAAATGCAAATCAAAACAACTTTGAGATACCACCTTACACCTGTCAGATTGGCTAAGATAAAAAGACACAGATGACAGCCTATGCTGGAGAGGTTGCAGAGCAAGGGGAGCACTCCTCCATTGTTGGTGGGAATGTAAACTTGTTCAGCCACTCAGAAATGCAATATGGCGGCTTCTCAATAGATGTTTAAAGTGTAACCTAGTAATTAAAAGACATATACCAGATCTGGACCAGGTTCCAGCTCTATCATTTTCCATCTGTGTGATAGTTAGGGAATATATATAACATGAAAATTAGGAAACAACCTAAGAAAAGGTTTTCTGTTGAGCATCTCTAACTGCCAATATGAAATGGGGCAGTCACTCAGTAGCTTCTTTCTTCTTGTCTGCAGAATTTAACCATTGGCTGTATTTTCCAGAAAAAAAGTCTAAATCAGTTTTAATCCACAAACCCCAATCCCAGGCCTTCAGTGGAATCTGAGCAGGCAGACCTTATTTCCATTCAGATGAATGGCTAGGTTCCTTCTGTCTGTTCTCTGAAGATGAATCCTGGAAAACTGAACAGAACAGAGCAGGGAGCCTTGGGAGTGTTACCTACTTACTCCCAAGCCTTCAGTTCCAAATGAACCCTGTTATTTATGATCATGTGGATTATGGCCATTCCTAATATAATAAATGGCTTTGGTAGAAATTGTAACAGCCTGCTTCAAATTTATTTCAAATTGACAGTGACTGTTCTACTTCAGAAAGCAAGTATAGTGTATATCCTCACCATGAGGTGTCCCCTATCAGCTCAGAATGTCAGACTCCTCAACTGTATATGATTCTAAGCTTAAAAAGTGTTCCAGCACAAAAGGGCCTTAGCTATAATTTGGTTTTGTTTGCTTTCTTTTTATTTGAGTGACCTCTGGACAACCATAACCAAATAATATTAGATAGAAAATTTCAGAAATAAGTTATATTTTAAATCATACACTAATCTGAACTAGATGATGAAATCTTATACAGCCCACCTCCATCTTTCCAGGAAATGGGTTGTTTCAACTACAGCCAGGGTATCCACATTGTATATGCTACCCATCTACTAGTTACTCTGAGATGCCATTTCAGTTATCATATTGAGTGTCAACAGTCTGACAGGGCTTGTGTTGAAGTTATTTTCCTAAGAAATGGTCTTAATAAAGGACCTGAAGCTCAAGCATACAATGTTATACCTGTATATATGCCAGAAACATTGCAAAATGCTTCCTGAAGTAAAATATGGAAATCTTCTATTTAATAAGAAAGAAAAGTGAGTATTGAGGTTGCTAATATCTGCAATAAGACCAGATAATAAAAGCATAGAATATACACTTTGGTACCATACACAATTTCAAGCTTCTATAGAAGTGTTGGAATGTATACCCCACAGACATAGGAGGTTACTGTATTTTGAATACTAATTCTACACAGGTCTGACCCCCATTCCCACCTATGCTCAGAGGAAAAACATCTCATACTTTTTTAATGTGTCAACATGATGTCATAAAAGGATTGCTATTTGGGATTGAGGCTAACACCTCAAGTGAACCTCACTGTGGTAGGTAATAATATGAAGCAGAAATGTGGGTAGAAAGAAGGAGAAAATGAAAAACTCTCTTTAGTAAGTAAAATTAATCAAATTTTAGGTGAATAGCTTGAGATCATTTTAAGATATATAAGGGAAGCAAAATACAGATGGTTATGTCTTCATGTCTACAAAATAGTGTCCCAATAGCCATGTGAAACTTACCTCATTTTTTCCATAGTAAAGTGTCTATATTCATTAAGATACAGCCAAGCCATTTCAAATCAAAGATCTAACATCTTTCTGTAGCATAAACAGAGGTAATTTTTCTCTTACATAAGTGACCATTCCAATCTAGTGAATCACCCTACTGAATGAAGTGTGGTTGAGTAAGCATGTTTCCAGAAACAGTTCTTTGACTATGCACCAGGAACATATCTCATAGAATAGTTGGTGTGAGTGAAAGTCATAAATTTAACCAGACAAATGAGAAGCATAGTTAATGTCACACTTTAATATTATTATTTGGGTGGTGTTGATTGGGAAAAAAGAATATAAGAGTTGTAACCACATGTTCTTCAATTACACTTTAATATCCTTATAACAAAAGAACTTTCATTTATTTTATTTTTTGAGAGGGTTTCTAAATATAGTTCTGGCTGTCCTGGAACTCACTATGTAGACCAGTATGGCCTGAAATTCACAGAGATCTGCTGCCTCTGCCTCCTGTCTTCTGGGATCAATAACATGCACCATCATGCCTGGCTAGGATATTTATATTAAGTGCAAATATATTTACATTTATCTAAATATGGTTAAGATGTTTTGCATAGTTTTCTCTGAAGAGAATTTGGAAACAAGAAATCACTATTCATCAAATGTATGCTGAGATTTGGGGTTGTTTTTCTCTTCCTAGATGCCTTTTATAATACTGTTCTCAGTAGCCAAGCTATTGGTAGGAATGTTTGCTATATTATTTATTCCAAGATCTTTGTGTTAAATCTGCACCAACTTGCAAGCCATCTTGATTAAATTCTAGGCAAAAATCTCTGCTTTTCATTATATTTGACTCAAATTTCGTAATTTTCAAATTTTTTCTGATTAAATGGTGTTGAGTTAGAAATTCTGATTTAAAAAAACAAAATAAACAAAAAGGATCCAAGTACCTACATTGTCTTCAATGCCCTCAATATTCACTAAAACAGGGTTGCTTTTTATTTGAATCTATCTTTGTTTTTTGTTCCAGCCACTGTTTTCCTGGAATTTTGGAAAAGACGCCGAGCAGTGATTGCTTATGATTGGGACCTGATAGACTGGGAGGAGGAGGAGGTCTGTACCATGCACCTCAGAATCTTCTAGCACAACCCTTTGAAAATGCAGCCCTTCAGTTGGCATCCTCCACTGAATGAGGGAAGTCAGGTTGTCCAGAAAGCAATTTTGATACCTGTCTTTGAAGGAAGTTTCAGGTTATATAAAGAAGGTCTGGGTGACATGCCTATGATCCTAGCATCTGGGAGGTTGGGGCAGGAGGACCTCAAGCTGAGGCCTGCCTGGATTACATAATGGAATTTTACCATGAGGCAGAATGTGGGGGAGTCTGGCATCATTTGGCAATACCGCCATCAAATACATGTTCTTAACTCCATCCTAATACTTTAGTGAATTAAAATTCCATGAGTCAAAAGATATTTTTCTGATAGACAGAGACACATGGGATTCAGGAAGACAGTCCTTACATATCATCCATTTTCCTTACTTTAGTAGAAGGCAGTTATTTATTTGTTATCACTAGGCAGATGAAACACACCTCTTAGTGAGCTACTTTGGGAAATGTATCTGTGAGCCCAGGGCCCACCCCAGTCCTCAGATATACATAAGTTCAGAATCACATCAAAGGCTAAAGGCGGAGAAGAAGCCACTCAGGTACGTTCTGGTAGTGTGGACCAATGTAGGGTCAACCGTAGACCAAGCTGCCAATGAGGGCAAGCTTTGTCAACACTCTTCCCAACCACTTGCTCCCTATTCACCATTCAGAATATTATGCTCTTTCCTAATCTGTGCCCAATTTTGGTTCTCTGTTGATCCATTTGTTCATGCTAGACTCAATTACCACATCCTACCATTAGATTCTACTTTATCTGGGCCTCACCTAATTTTCCTAACCCTTATATTCTATTATCTTCCCTGAGTCCCAAATCATCAGATCCTTGACATGCCTCTGAGTCATATAATCTAAAAACTATAATGTTATCATAGCTACTATGGGTATTTTCTTTCCTAGAAAAACATGAATATGTTTCTTTATATTAACAGAAGGCTTTTAGAAACACAGATTACGAAAATGCTAGCCATGTGGTTTGTTTGACAAGGGAGATAATTTTGACAGGTTTTCTTCTTAGTCCATGAATGTGCTGAGGTTTTGTTTTGTTTTTGTTTGTTTGTTTTGTCTTTTTTTTTTTTTTTGCTTAGTTTCTTTTCATTTTGTTGTATATATTTAAGATATACAACAAGGAACTTTGATAAATGATCCTGGGAATTTTCAGTAATTCTTACTATTCTGAAACGCAGTCACTCCTATGTTTGATAAACATTTTTTAGAAAATGATTTTCTGGGCTTGGAGGCAATGCTTGAGTTGACAAGGAGTCCATGAGCAACAGTTTTTACATTTATATCCTGAGAAACTGAGAGTTTCCCAAGGAAACAGAAGAATCTACATCTCTGTATTCTCAGATTTCACTGCCTGAAATGAAACAAAAGAAGACTGAGTGTATCTGTAAACATGTCTTCCTACAGAGCATGACTATTCTCTGGCGAGGCCTGTTCTCCACTCTCCACACATCTCTTCTGCCTCCTCTGTCTTTGGTTTCCATCTGAGTGCTCTGGGCATGGACTTAGTCCCCAGCCAATCTGTTTTTGCTGATTTTTCCGTCCTTTCCCACTCACTCAAGTACTTAACTAACCAGAAGCGTTCTAGTATGTTCTCATGCTGATTATCTTTTCCTAATCCCATAATTGCTTTTTATTTGGAAAATGGTCACACTGGGATAAGGCTCAACTAAATGAAACAAAAGTCTCAGCTTGGCTTGGGATTGAAGGAGCCTTGATCCAGCCACATTTATAAGGTGTTTGGGCAATTAAGAATACATTTAGTATCTATTGGTTAACAGTAAATGCCTCCCATGAGCTTATGAAATGTAGATTCATTATGAATTTTAGCCACCTCAACCTAGGCACACAAAAATAAAACTATTTAGGGTTTAAAAAAGAAAGGTAAGAATGATACTGTCAGTATAAGTCACAAAATAGATCTTGAACATTTTTTATATTCAGAAGACTTCTTCATTCTACTGTCCATGTCACTACCTGATGCTGCTAAAAGTGACAATTTTTACTGTTCTGAAACATTAGACATAGGACAGACGGACAATATCACTCTTTCAGGGAGAATTTATCAAGGTAACAGAAAAATGTAACTGTCATTTTTAAGTTACATTGATTTTTGTAAATGGAGGTGAAGCTTTCTGTCCCGTCCGCCCCATTGTACCCAGCAATCGCTTCCCAAATTACCACATAGAGTCTTACACTAACTATAAATGCTTGGCTGATGGCTCAGCCTTATTACTAACTAGCTCTTATACTTAAATTAACCCATTTCTTTTAATCTGTGTATTACCATGTGGCCTGAGACTTACCAGTTCTTTCACATACTGCTTCTTGGGCAGCTGGCATCATCTGCCTTAACTGACTCTCCATTTCTTCCTCAATTTAATTGATCCGCCTAAAGTTATCCTGCCTTTCTGTTGGCTGAAACTGCTTTATTATGAACCAATGAGAGCAACAGACATTTATAGCATACAGAAGGATCATCCCACAGTAGGTTTTGATACTAATGAATCTTGATGACCATATTAACACAGGATCAATTCCTGAATGTGTAAGGCTGTCTCTCCAAGCCTACTTCATTGGCTTATTAGTGTGGCAACTACAGATTTCATTTTAGGGCGGGATAAATGAATATTTCTCTTCAGACATAAAGATGTGTCTGCTTATCTTTCAGGAAGAAATACGCCCCCAGTTTGAAGCCAAGTACTCCAAGAAGGAGCGGATGAATCCCATCTCGGGAAAGCCAGAACCTTATCAGGCATTTACTGACAAGTGCAGCAGACTTATCGTTTCTGCATCAGGAATATTCTTCATGGTTTGAAACATTTTTTAAAAAAATCTCTTTAGCTTTATAAGCTATACACCTCTATTATAGTAAACATGCCAGGTACTTGCATGATTGTCTAAAGAGCTTTACACAGTTTGCCATTTAATCATCACTGATGCATTTGGTATCCTGGATGCATCATGAATGGCATTGCTGTGACCATGTGACAGATGAGGCAGCTAGGACCACAAGGTTAAGGGATTTCCCAGGGTCTCCACTCAAATGTCCCATTCCTCCCTTTTGCTGTGTTCTGTGAGCTCTATTGAAAGGAACTAAAAATGGGAGACAGTATATAGGGCAGAACCTCCACAAACCAAGGCAACCTATTCCTTTAGCCAATGAAGAAATATGGAATTGAAAGGAGAGTCAGATTTCATAGGAAGACTCAAACCCATACCCTTCTCTGGGTACCACTTCTCAGCAATAATGTCATGCTTTGCCTTTCACACACACACACACACACACACACACACACACGTACATTTGTATCTATTGGCTTATTTCTCATATAAGCTCTAGATTCATAGATGACATTTTCCTGTTGTGCAGACACAGAACCTGACACATAGAAACTGAGGCTGTAGAGAAGTTACACTAGTGGCTGGTAGCACAGTTATAGCTCCACCCTGTCTACCATACTCCTGCCATGGATGACCTTCAGTGTAGACTTCATCTACCTCCCTGTCATCAGCACCAGGAGTCAAATATGTGTTTAATTGTCATATGTTCCTGGCATGCTGGCCAGTCCTAGCCAAGGTTTGTAGTCCAATTTTTTGTGTGTATTTTGCACTAGAAGTGAGCAGAAAAGAAAGAAAACACTATAAAGAAAGGAATCTATAAATCAATGGAAATTACTTCAGGGACTGGATTTAAAACCCAGCTTTCTTTAGATAATTAAGTGAGCCACGGTCTCTATTAGGAATAACTGAATGAAAGTTGCAAAACTGGGGCTGGAGAGATGCTCAGCGGTTAAGAGCACTGACTGTTCTTCCAGAAGACCTGAGTTCGATTCCCAGCATCCACATGGCAGCTAACAACTGTCTGTAATTCCAAGATCTGACACCCTTACACAGTTACACATGCAGGCAAAACACAAATTCACATAAAATAAAAATAAATATTAAAAAAAGAAACTTGCAAAATTGTTTGGCATCTCAGATTCAATTAGCTTATTAAAAAGATAGAAGATGTGCCATGAACCCAAGTATAATGAATCTTCAACAAAAGATGCCTAAGTCTATGTTTGTGTCTATGTGTCTGTCACATTGACAGTTTATCCAACAACACATACCAGGAGGATACCTGCCTTCTGGGCCTTACTTTCTAGTAGGAGAAATTGACAGTAACCTGACAAATTGTTAGAAATCTTCAGTAGTTTCCTGACAGAGGGTGCGCCCATTTAGTGCATGCATCATGCTCTAGCAACAACAACAAGGCTCTGGTGCTCAGGCGAAGGTTCAGTCCTCAGTGGTTCTTGAGCTGAGGGGTGGGGTGTTCCCTGGACTGTGTACAGGA
Source organism: Sigmodon hispidus (assembly GCA_004025045.1). NCBI lineage: Eukaryota > Metazoa > Chordata > Mammalia > Rodentia > Cricetidae > Sigmodon > Sigmodon hispidus. Next base: position 49,247 of record PVIH01005370.1, read on the forward strand.
GCATGTGCACTTTGGGCAAGAGATGGGTGGATGGGTGTTATGGACAAAGGAAATAGCCATGAAGACTGAAAATGCTTAACTCAATTGAAATAATGAGAAAATGCCTGTGGGTTTGCCGTGAGGGCTCAGCAGATAAGGTGCTGACATCAAGCTTGACTACCTGAGTTTGATGTCTGCATGGTGGCATGGAAGAAACGACCTCATATTTATCCTCTGACCTCCATACCTATACCATGGCATGTATGTCCCCACAGATGCACACACACATCAAATAAATAAATAAATGAGACAATTAAATTTTTACAAAGAAAAAATGTCAGGGTCTCCATAGAATAGACCCTTAGGTGCCCTGTAGGTTGAGGAATCTCACAGAATATAAGGAGGACTTTTTTAGAATAATATGAATAGGAAACAAACTATTGTAATCAGAAACAAAATGAGATTAGGTATGTGTTGGTCTGCCCACTCATACTTACTTTAAAGCATAACAGTTGTTCTGCTTTAGAAAGTGTTACTCCTACTTTGGGCAGATTGTTAGCTTTCAAGCAGTGTAGTTTTCCTACTCGGAGAATCCAGACAGAGAAAGACTTCACCAGGAGGAAAAGTGCGTCTTGGTGAATACTTTTCATGGGGGAAGTCTGAAAGCAGAATTATCATCACTTGGGTTTTCTTTTTTCATCAGAACACAACATTGAGGTCTCACTGGGTTTACGTCATCTTCCTTCTAGATCTGCGTGGTGATCGCTGCCGTGTTCGGGATTGTCATTTACCGAGTGGTGACTGTCAGCACTTTTGCTGCCTTTAAGTGGGCGTTAATCAGGAATAACTCTCAGGTTGCAACCACAGGAACTGCAGTGTGCATCAACTTTTGTATCATTATGCTGCTCAACGTGGTGAGTGAGTGACAAGGTGACAAGCAGGGAAGGGAGGGGAGAGAAGGCTGGGGAAGCACTAGTGTGCTAGGTGACAGTTTTCTTCTGTTACTAAAGAGACTGGTCTCAGACAGAAGGTCCATAGTGAAGCACTGGTGGCCAGACATGTATTTAAAAGACTGGATTCAGACCCAAGCTCCAGGACTATCTGCATGAGATACAAACCTCCCAGAACCTAAGCCCCTTTGTGTATACTGTCAAACAGCACAGACCTCCCCTTTTGATGAAATCTCAGAGTGTGTTTAGAAAATCCAGCTCAGAGATAGTAATATAACTCATCCCTGTTGGCCTCTATCCTTCTTCATTCAGAACATGATAGAGCAGCCAGTATCCAATGCATCCTTTGAGATACCCACATAAGTAAAATGTCAGAATGATACACGCTCCTCATGCTGGCTTCAGACGTTTTGCAATCACATATTCCAGGCCAAGTCTCTCCTCTGAACATTAAACTTGCCCATGAAATGGCCTACCAGGCAATCTCCAACACTGTCATTTGAACATTTTTTTTTAATTATATTGACTTATTTGTGTGTGAGCGCACACATCTGTGAATGCACGTGAATACACATACAGAATGTTATGCATATGGAACTCAGCTGACCACTGATTTGGGGAGCTGGTTATTTCTTTCTACCATATGGATATCAGGAATGTGTCTAAGGTAATTAGGCCTGGGGGGAGGGGAGTTTCTTTACTTGCTGAACCAACTCATAAGGCCCAGCTTTCTCCATTCTTCTTCAAATACAGCTCCCCATCTTCCCTGAAGGATCAGCTCTTCCCATAGCCTCCTGCTTAGACCTGTTCAATCTAAAATAAAGCTATCATATCCTTCATACATCCATTTCTCTCTCCATCAAAATGTACCTATACCAGATATGGTGTCATAGATCACCATGAACAAGGCCAGGCAGGAGGGTCAAAGTTCAAAGGTAGAATTAGACTACTCTTCACATATCCCTAGACCAAGGCTCCAGCATATCTTCTCTGAGTTGTCTCAATGCCTTTCTAACTTGTTTCCTAGCCTCTATACTGGCTCACTTCCACCTTTGCTCAATGCAGAAACCACATAAATCATGTTGCATGGAGGTCAGTTATGTGATTCCCTAAAAGTTTACAGGTCCATGGTTTTCCTCTCACTCAAAGTAAAAATTCATGTGTTCATGTCTTATTACCTCTGGAACCTCCCCTCCCCAGGGTCTGCATAGCTAACCCTCTCACCTTCCTCTGGTCTTTGTTTAAATACTGCTTCTTTAAATAAGGCTTCCCATCAGTGTGGTCCAGATTATAGCTCGCCCCTGCCATCTGATGCCATCTGATGACTGTCCACCTCCACTCCTGCTTTATTTTTCATCCTTTCTTATATTCCCGATTTCATTTAATATCTTCTCCTCCAGGTATAGGTCCAAAAGAGCAGAGTCCTTTATCTCTGGTTTATTTTTTTCAAAAATTTGTTTATTTATTTTTAGTACAGTGGTGTTTTGTCCTGAAGCTAGAGTTACAGACAGTTGTGAGCTGCTGTGGGTGCTGGGAATTGAACCTAGGTCCTCTGGAAGAACAGTCAGTGCTCTTAACTGCTGAACCATCTCTCCAGCCCCTATTTTTTACTATTATTATGCCCTTGTGTTTAGAGAAGCACGTGACACATAGTAGGCATTTGGTAAATTATTATCATTTGTATGACAACAACAACAAAATATTAGTTGACAAGGTTAGGCTTTGAGGCTGAATGTACATAAACATACAAATACTGACATTAGACATTTAATAGTAGGAAATAATTGAGATAATATATGTGCTGAGCACTGTATTCAGGCATGAATTAGACTCTGACCCATCATCGCTCCACTTGTGCTGATGTGAATTGGATCTTCACAGTATTGGATGACTCATCCTACTGAAATGCTAACATCTATACAAATAACTAGGACTTTCTAAAGGCCAAATAACATAATCCTGCTATCCCACAGGTATACATTTTAAATTGTCTTGAACAAACAGACTCAGCAGGTTGAATCTATGTGTATTTGTACATATACATATATTTATCAACGTAAGAATGGGGGTTCCTGGGAGGAGTCTAAGGAAGGGTGTCAGGGAGGCCTGGATGGGGAAAAGAAGGAGACAAAGTGGTATAATTCTATTTCAATTAGAAATATATTTTTTAAAGTAAAAATTTACACCTAGTAAAGGGAGAGCTCTGAAAAAAAATTGAGCTCCATAACCAGTTTACATAACCCTACATAATTGTGTTTTAATTACTTAACTATAATTACTAATTGAACTAGTAATCACTGAACTAAGGAAATGCAGTTTATTCATTGCTAGTCATTTTTAAATCATCAGGACTTTCTATTTTAGAAAACAATGTTTCAAAATCAGAAACAATTGAACAAAATGTTGCCTATTGTTTGGTGTGATAGTTTCATGGGTGTTTCATCCTATGGAGAATGAAAACAGATGTTGACACTCCTTGATGTCTTAAGCCCTCCAGCTCAATTAGTCTCCGTATTAATTGTGGGAAACATGTTGTGATGGAGGGTGATTCATAGTAACTTAACCAAATAGGAGAGCTTTGATCATTTTGGGGTCTACATGAGATACAATGAACAAATGAGTGCTGTGTTCTTAACCAATGTCTTTTCATTTTAGTGTTCGTCAAAAATGTAATTTAGGCAGGATCAAGCCCTACTCCCCAGTATCAAGGCTGAGCAGGCTATAGGGAATTCCCTCTATAGGGAATGGGCTCCAAGAAGCCAGTTTATACACTAGGAATAAATTCTGGATCCACTGCCAGAGGCCCCACAAACTGCCCATGCTATTTGACTGTCATCCACATTCAGAGGGCTAGTTCAATCCCCTACAGGTTCCCAACTGTCAGTTCAGAGTCAGTGAGCTCCCAATAGTCAGCTGTCTCTGTGGGTTTCCTCATCAAGATCTTGACCCCTTTGCTCTTCCCTCTCTTCGACTGGGATATGCCAGACTGCATTGACTTACCCTGGGAGTGCTACTTCTCTGAAGAGTGGATGGGGGGATGGGATGAAGCTGTGGGATGACTGGGAAGAAGGGAGGGAGGGGGAACAGTGGAGGGTATGAAAAGAAAAAGAAATAAAAAATTAATTTAGTTGGAGATATAGCTCAGTTGACAGAGTGCTTGCCTAGGATTCAGTCCCCAGAACTGCACACACAGGGTGCTGTAGCAGGCATTGTAATTCCAGCATTTGGGAGTCAGGGGCAGGATCAGAAGAAGTTTAAGGCCAGTGCAACTACATAGTGAGTCTGAGGTCAGCTACACAGTGCCCTGTCTCAAAAAAATAATAACTTCAAGCTAGGAATGTAACACAGTAGTGGAATGGATACTGATCTTACACAAGGCTCTGAGGTCTATCCCCAACACTAATTATAATAAAAATTTACAACCTAATTTATACACCTCTTTAAGAAATAAAGGACTATGTGTATTGGCTCTATATGCACACTGTGTTTGTCTCCGTGTATGGAAAGGGGGCTATTGTCAGAGAAATACTTAATGCAGCTAGAAAACAGGATCTAGTCATCCCTACTTCAAAAGACAACCAAGAAATGATGAGGTAAAACAAAACATCAAAAGAGAGTCTACAGAGTGAGCAAAATATCCTGACATTACAAAACACCTATTGTGTGGTGAAATTTAAGTCATGAATCTGTTGATACATTTTCTAATAAAATTTTATCCTAACAAAACCCACACACATAAGGTGTGTCAGTCAGAGATATCGCTTTGGTTTATATTTTCATTGTAGGTACAATGGGAATACTTTTGGTATTCTGATTTCCCAGACAATCTCAAACTAAAATAGCATAAGATTACTAGGTTAAAAAATGCACTGGTGAGAACGGCAGAGACAGCCATAGCCAGGGGAAGGAAGGAAGGAAGGAAGGAAGGAAAGAGAGCCAGCACAAGAACTTAGAAAGCAGCCACATCCGGGACTCTTCTGCTCATCGGCCAATCGCCCTGCTCTCCTCAGCTCTCTCTCCCATCCCAGCATCACGTTTACACTCCTGTCATTTGCCCTGGAGCCTCATGAGCTCCATTATGAGAGTAGCCAAGTGTGTAATGTAGTTTGGAAGTGTTTTCATCAGAATACAAAAACATAATAATCTAAGTCCTTGGGAAACAATCGCAGCATAATGGATGGCCAGCTAATGACTGGAACACGACCTAGCACAGCCCAGAGCATTGAAAAACTAAACTCCCTATGACTTCTGAAAATACTCAATTTAAGATACGTTTGTTATTCAGTAAGATAGTTATTTTTAGCACCTATCTACATTGGTTTGGGCTACTTACATTTTTGACCAGTGCAGCCTTTCAAATTTTTTTTTTTAAATCATGATTTAGATGTTAATGATTAACTCTTTTTGTTAACTCACTATAAAAACCTCAACAGGTTGTTTTATATTTATTTGAAATTTTATGCAGTTATTTTTGAATAACATATCCTGTTTCTGACTTTTTGCTGTTTGTCTAATCTTAACTAAAGAAGCAAATTTATATGTGATGCTTATTTCCAAGATCTTGTGATGTGTGTTTACTTTTGTGTATATGCTTAAAAAATAGAATTTGTATTCTTTTATCAAGTTTATGTGAAACCTAACAGTCAGATGCCTCTGGTTGATTGATAAAGACACATTTATTGCTTTGCATTTTATTCAGTGCCTTGAAAAATAGTTTCAAAGAAGAGTGAACGGGGGTGGGGTGGCCTTTTTCTCTTTCTCACACTGTTTCAGCTGTGTTCTGCTTCACAGACCAAACAGATCTGAAAATCACGCTGGGACACTAAGTAGACCAACAAGAGACGAGAGTAAAGGGTATAATAATCCTTTGTATTCATCCATATGGATGTGAGTCAGATATTTCTCCATGCTATAAAAAGTGAAAAACATAGTGTTGATACAAAAAACATAGTAAATCTGAAAATGTCACTTACATTCAAACAAATTCTCAGGCATCAATCAGACTGATGTGATCAAATTAGAAGTATTATATAGCTATCTTATTTTAAAAATTATCTTAAAGTGTTGTAGATATTAACAACTATAATTTGTAGCATCTGATAAAATTGTAAAGTAAGTTCTGAAATGGCTAAAGCAAAACCTCACCTAGGGATAATGACCTTACATGTTAATGGATTAAAATCTCCAATTAAGGGCTGGAGAGATGGCTCAGTGGTGAAGAGCACTGACTGTTCTTCCGGAGAACCTGAGTTCGATTCCCAGCATCCACATGGCAGCTAACAACTGTCTGTAATTCCAAGATCTGACACCCCTACACAGTTATACATGCAGGCAAAACACCAATTCACATAAAATAAAAAGATCTCCACTTAAGACAGAATAAGAGAAGAGCTAATATAATGAGACCCAACTATATGTTTCTTACTAATCCACTTTGCCCATGAGGTGAATGTGAAAGAATATCATAGATCATATTTCATCCAAATGGAATCCAAAGGAAAGCAGAACTAGTCATGATATATTAAATAATGTACAAATAATAAAAAGATAAGAAATTCTATTATATAATGATAAAGGATTGAATTAAAGAGGGGGATTTTCATTAAGTTTGGAAACTAATTTTTTTCTGCTGACTTTATCAGAATAAATCATCCATCTTTCAGATATCTCAATGGCCTGATAAGAAATCAGCTGTTTTAGGCAAACATTCACCTAAAGCTCCCTTACTTACAATGAGGCCCTCCCTATTATAAATACCTCTTCCTGATATATAGCCAAGGTCTCCTGCTTTTTTATTCTCTCTCCCTCTCTCTGTCTATCCCTCTCTCTCCCTATTTCTCTCTTTCTCTCTTTCTGTATTCATTGATGCCATGAATTCTTCTCTCATCTCTCTATACTTCATTTTCCTCAAAAGTTAGTACAAATCATGTCTTCATGTCGATGTTATTTTTAAATGCATTCTCCAGTGTTTATACCCATGTAACTGGCATATCACCAGCTCCAGAGACCTTTCAGAAAAGTGTCACAAATTAACAAGGGTGTGTTATATGAAAAAGATAAAGAATAAACTGAGAATAAAAGTTATACATTTTAGAAAGGTATTCTACCAGAAAAATTTAATATTCTTTGACAATTATGTAATTAAGCAATTTTACTGACAGCATATTTTATAGCACAAACATAAGTTTTATGAGAGAATCTATTCTAATCTCTTGTTTACAGGGCTTTTGTTTTATGGTCAAAGTAAATATGACTAATCTATATCACATAATTTCTTGCTGTAATTATACTGATCTCTTAACACTAGACTCCATGAGTCTGGGGTTTCTGTATGTAAAAGTCAATCTTATGGCTTTAGTAATTATATCTTTGTATAGAAAAACCATATATGCCTTGATAGAGCAAGTGGCCATTGCTGAATGTTTGAAGTCATACAATGTAAGTGTTTGGCCTGACTCCATAGTAAGCAAGATTCTTGGGGAAGAGAATTCAGATGTGAGGAAAGACTCTAATGTCAATTAGTCTGGACCCATCCCATCTACAAGGGAGCTGTAGTCTGAAGGGCAGGTGAGACAACGTAGTCCAGCCTGACCCCTTCCCAGAGGGGATGCTGTCATTCAGCCCAAGAAATTGTAAGCAATGTGTTTTAAGTACCTCAATCTATGTGATGTTAGTTTTCATATTGTTTGGCCCATTAATGTAATTTTCATTCATAATCTTTGTTTTCAGAGAGTTTTCATTTTCACAATTTATTTTCTCTCTGGAAAATCTTTAATAGCTATATTTTCTTGAACTACCTTCTACACCTGTCAACCAGATACCTGGGTGGTCAATGGTGCATCCGTGCACTGATGTAGAGACAGAACCACATGCTCTGGGAGTCTCACACAATGCATGTCACTCCAGCATTAATGAGTGCTGTGATGTAGCATCCACAGCATCCTCCAACAGTAAAATGACAGGTCCTTACCTTAGAAACAAATGCAGAATTTTTGCCTTCAGGAATGTGATGACTATCCAGCCTCACTTAGAAAACTGGTAATTAGTGGCAGCTAGTCTCATTGCCACAGAATTATCTACCCCCAAACAAGAAACAAGATATTTAAAATCAGAAAGGAAAACCTTGCACATTTTCAGTTATCCTTGAAACTATGCAATTGCTCACAATGTTTCCACAGTTTGAAACATGAAGAACAAAAAAGGTTTGCTCACGAATTGATTGCCTATCTTCTTTATAATTATAGGCTTTAGAACACCTAGAGTTCATTTGTTAAAGATATGGAATTTATTTTTACAGCTCTATGAAAAAGTTGCGCTCCTTCTGACTAATCTAGGTGAGTACAAGCCTCCTGTTGTGGGGTGCAGTAGGGATCTAGGCAAAGCATTCTCTTCAAACTCTAAATGAACAGCAGACTGTGGCTCCTGGTAGGCCAACAGCTATCCAGTGGATGGCGCCACACCCATGAGTTTATGGGCAACACAAATTGGACTTGGTGGGTTATTTTTAACAAAAGAGAGCATGAAGTTGGGACAAGGTGAATGGTAGATCTGGGAGGACTTAGCGAGAGAAAGTGGGGATGAATACGATCAAAATCCATTAAATGCATATATTAAGTTCTCAAGAGTTCATAAAGATATTGTATTTTAAAAAGAATGAAATACATCTTTTACTGTGAGTGGCATGCACCACTTTATTCTTTCTCTTCAGCGTAACAACTTAAATGTGTCTAATAGTAAGATCTTTTAAACCTATACTTTTTAAACCTATCATCTCCCTATGTGCTATAAGCAAATGAAGTTCAAAGTAGATATTTTGCCTTATGTACACTCAGAAAATAGATTCACAAATGTACACATGTAGGAAGTTTCCAGGGTCATTTCAAAAGTGTCCACTAGCTGTTACCTACATTTTAGAGCTATAGGTTGATTCTGCAAAGCACTTTGGCATACTCACTAATCCCCACAGTTCAGGAGGTGGGAGAAAAGAATAATTTTAGCTCAAGAGTTTGAGGCATACTAGGACATTAAAAAAAAAAAAAAAAAAAAAAAAAAAAAAAAAAAAAAAAAAAAAAAAAAAAAAAAAAAAAAAAAAAAACCCTACCAAGTTTTCAAAGTAAGCCATTTTGAAGACGAGTAACCTTTTACATCAGGAATGTAGTCAGGGCAATGATGATTGACATTTGTGGAAATACATTCATGTTGACAATTTGTCTCTAGGAATATTTCTCTGCCCTCAGAACAATCTGATAGCCAGTTATGAGCTACGCATTACTACATTTTTTTCAAGGTACAGAAATTGTTTCAATTTTATTGATGAAATATTGGCTGTTCTACAGCCAATGAGGAAATCACATGCCCTACAGGTAGCTTACTTGAATATATTCTTGTATATAGCTTGACCAAATGGGAGACATTCCAAAGTAGTTTTTGTAGAGTAGTCAACTCATCACTGAATCCATTTATTGAGGTGTTATGTCCTACACAGAGATATCCGCTTTACTATATCTATCTCCTTTGATGTCGTTGGCATCTTCCATCACTACTATGCCTTTTCCAAGAAAGGAATTAATCATGGTAGAGGCCATTGCCTTTTGACAGGTGTGTCCAGGGGATTGAAGATGGCTAACATGTCATGATTTGAGATAAATGAGAATGCAGCCACCTGACCACCAGAAAACCTTCACATATAACTAGGAACAGTTTTTCAGAAGTAAAATTAAACCCACTGAGAAGTGTTCCATATCTCTTTCCTCCTCAGCATCACAATCTTGTTTAATTTTTATCATTTTAAATTCAAGGCATTTTCTGCCCTCTCCCCTTCTCAGTTATGCTCCCAGGACACATTTTGAGTTTAAGTCATGGAAAAAGAATTGCTGGGGTGAAATGTTACATGTGCAATTAGAAACTTGGGGTGTGTAGAAACAGGGAAAATGTTATTGCCTTAAATACGTTTTCTTTGACCTTGTTTGGGCTTAGAAGTCAGCTCATCAGGAAAGATAAGCAGATCAGACATGTGATGTCAAGTTGGAGGCTTCCCCTCAGGGGCAACTAGCTCCATATTTTGGTTCACACCATAATATCCAAAGGGTATTTGTATCTTGAAAGTCAAAATATGATAAGCTTCAAGTTGGCCCCTGACTGAGGTCACAGGTGTCTGCCATGGATGGTGATATGTGGGGAAAGATGAGGACATTTTTTGTTTGCTGGTTGGTTGGTTTATTATCTATGAGAATGAAAGAAATAGTAAATAAGGGTAAAAACCTAGGAAACACACTCCATGTCCTAAGACTTGCAGTTCCCTCATGGGACATGAGATCTAGGAGCTGAGACAAAGAACCATTAAAAGCTTGGTGGGGGTCTGATGCTATGCATGCCCTACTCAACTGACAGAACAATCCTCATGCTCAGTTCCTCCAGAAGTGCCTGTAGACACTTGAGACCACACTGTTGTTTGGGCTGGCCTGTAAGCCAGCGGTCTAGCTGCTGCATGGTCTGCTGCACATCAGGTCCACTGTCAGCAAACTGGAATTTCCTATGCCTCCTGAAGACTTTCTGATTCCGTGGTGGGAGGGGAGAGCAGGAGGTATGGGGGGGCAGGGGGAGCATGTTCAGTCTCTTAAACCTGCTCCCTTTTGCCCACAGAACAGCCTCGCACCGAATCAGAGTGGGAGAACAGCTTTACTCTGAAAATGTTTTTGTTTCAGTTTGTCAATCTGAACAGCTCCACGTTTTACATTGCATTCTTCCTCGGAAGGTAAGAAGCGCCTCTCCGGGAGCCCCCAGCCCTGGTGACAATGGATCACTCAGAACCCTGCTGGCCAGGGCCCTGGATGGTGATCAATATAAAGTAAAGAAAGAGAAGACCAGACACCTCCTTTCCCTTCCCAAACTGTAAAACCACCTGCAAAAACAGGGAAATAGTCTCTATTCAAAAGTGTGGACCTCTTTTGTTGTAAAGATAAGTAACAGAAAATAGTTTATGTGTGCAAACTGTGACTTCCATCTCACCCACATTAAGCCTGTGGTTGTTATACCTAAGTTAGTAGGTGGCATAAGGAGATGACTGGGGTATGGTCAAAGTCCCTGGCTACATAGGATAGATAGCCTCCAACAAGGAAGAGGGTAGAAATGAGAAGCCAGGACTTCCTAGGTAACTTGAAACCCAGCCGGATGATAACTTGGGAGGAATTCCCTGTTTTGTGGTATTGACACAGGATTCCTACAATCCTATTTGAGGAGATGGGAAGTGGGGCAATGCCATGAGTCCCATTTGGGTGGGATGGATGCAGGGGCCGCTCTTTTCTTGCTTAGCTCTTTCAACAGCATAAAACTCTAGTCACGTATAAAACCAACACTGCTAGTGTCCAGAAGATCAAATTGTCAGTAAATGCAGGAGCATAGCTGCTGTTTACACAGGCCAGGGCACTCCATATTGAACAGGAATGTTCAAAAGCACAGGAAACAGCAGGCCTGGGCTGGGCAGAAAAGCCAAAGGAGAAATGTTCCTGGGAGAATTCCAGAAGGTCAAGTAATGACAGTTCTGGAGGGTTTCCTCATTCATGCAGACATGACTCTTAGGGGCTCTCATCATTTACTTTAGAGGATATGCTAACTTGAATGCAATACTCACCAAAGCCTAAACCTACAGAATGCTAACGGCTTGCTTCTATGTTGAAGATTTACAGGACACCCAGGTGCCTACTTGAGACTGATTAACAGGTGGAGACTAGAAGAGGTCAGTACACTCCCTCATTTCTTGTTCTCTATAGACTCCCATTAAACAGCCTTAAAGCAACTTTGTGCAGAGTAGAAGCCTGTCACTCTTCTTTCCGTTGATTGCTGTGTCTCTGATTGCTTGCCTTACAGTGCCACCCCAGTGGATGCCTTATTGATCTCTGCATGCAGATGGGCATTATAATGGTGCTAAAGCAGACCTGGAATAATTTCATGGAACTTGGCTACCCGTGAGTACCTTAGCTAGCTCATGGAGAGGCATGTGGCTCATGGTTGACATTTCTGAGTGTAAGTATTATGGACTCAACAGTTAAACCAATATGACTCATGCAGATTCAAATGCAGTCATAAAAACAGTAAACAATGGTGACCAGTGAGATGACTTAGCACCTAAAGGCTTCTGCCATCCAAGCCTGACAACATGAATTGGATATTCTTGGAACCCATGTGAAGATGAAACAACTAGCCCAAAGTTGCTCTCTGACCTTGGCATGTATGCCACAGCACACAGTGCACACACATCACACACACATACACAAACAACAACAATACATTTTTTTAATTAAAAGTAATAAACATTGGCTCTTTTGGTTTAACATACGAATTAAAGTGAACATTCTTTTTTTAATTTTATCAACTTTTGAGAACTTCATATAATGTATTTTAATCATTGTATCCTCATCTCCTCCCAGATCCATCTCACCTCCCTATCCATCCAAACAAATTTGTGTATTCTCTTTTTGGTTTTTAAGCCTATTATTCTACCCAGATACTCTTGGATGTGGAAAGGAGCATGATAGCCCTATCAGTGGTTACCCTTACAGAAAAGTGACTTAACATTCTTCGTGTGGTCTCTATGCACGTGTGCACTCTGGCTGTGAATGTAGCATGCTTTAGTGATGGCTTTGACTCTTAGGGTTCCAGTATTGCAGATTCTTAGCTATTTATCTTTTTCTAAGATTTTTATTCACCTACTCCCATGATAAATCAGAATGTTAATTTAAAACAAAGAAAAGTACTGTAAATTCAGACTACAGAAAAGAGGAACTTGGAAAAGGAGAAAATGTCAGAGATGCAACAAAGAGCATATTTGCACCAGTAAAAATATTGTCACCTAGTGATAAGATTTTCTGGTTGGAGACAGTAAGCAGAAGTTTGTGTCATCTCCATAAAGATGACCTTAAACTTGGCTGTGACCGCTCTTGGCTTTGAGGACATAGGTCAGTAGCCTATTTGTGTCTCATAGGGCTCCACATCAATTGGTTTCTATGTTAGCTCAGCTACTCTGGAGAGATACAGCTCTCCAGGACCCAGGGAGGACCAGTCAGAACAGGTGCCATAACTTTCTGAATGAGGAAAGACTTCTTGTAAAGTCCCATCATAGGCAAAACCTAATAATTTTCTATTCTTAGATTCAAGTTTTAACACTTAATGCTCCAAGTAGCTAATATTTTCTATAAGACTTTTAAAAATAAACACAAAATGGAAGCATGATATTTTATTCTGGAATGTTTAACCAAATTTAATTGAAATGTCAAAGGGTGACACGGGATATACAACAGAGCTATGAGGTGAACAGAGTGTGTCTGATAGCCATCCCTCTTACATAAAGTACTTTTGTTTGAGCATTTTCATGCCTGGAAATACTAAAAACTTATCACTTCTCCCTAGAATGCTCCAGCCCATAGACTTGCCTCCTCTGTGACATTCTCCCATCTCCTTTTATATTATACAATGTATTCCGGCTTGCTGCTGAGGGCTAATAGCTGAGCTTTGTATATTGGAGTGAGATGCATCCCATGGGAGTCAGAGGCCATAGCAAGCTTGAGCCTAAAGCAGCTGAGCCTTCTTCTCATAAAGAGTTACAGGAACCTGAATGCCAGGAGAGGAAAATGATTGTGATTTCAGATTTTCTAGGTCCCTGAAGTCACAATATGATGATCATAATAACATTTGGCAGGCCCACTGATGGGTATAGGTACAGACTTAAGCCATGTAAGCTAGACCTTTTTACTATTGAACATCCAGGTGTTGCCTTGGTACCAAGTCAACTCAAGGTGCTCTCAGCTCTTTACCCAACTATTTCTAAACATGAGACCCATTTTATGGATAATTAAATAAGTTGGTCACCCATTCTGTCTACTTGCAAATAGAGATGCTTTAAGTATTCAGAATTCTTTCTAATTCTAGACATAGCTTTCTAACTGACAGAAGCTGGTTTTTAACTAATTCCAAATGCTAACTCTCTTCTTTCTCATTACTTAAGTCTCATGAACAATAATGTATGCTGTTATAAGAAACTGATCTTGTCACCCAGGTTAATTCAGAATTGGTGGACTAGAAGAAAAGTTCGACAAGAACATGGTACTGAAAGGAAAATAAATTTCCCACAATGGGAAAAGGATTACAATCTTCAGCCAATGAATGCCTATGGACTCTTCGATGAATACCTGGAAATGAGTATGGAAATTTGTTTTGTCTCTTAATTATAAATGCAAGACTTTTCTCTCCAGCTACACTCAATTAAATGTACATCCTTTATCATCTGGCCACTTGTGTAAGGAAGTTCTGGTGTGAGGGCCTTCCAAGCAACACGTGTAAGGGAAAATAAGATATTCCAAGCTAGCTTTGGAGTTAAACCTCAGTGGTAGAGTGCTAATCTAGTATGTACAAGACCCTGAATGAGATTCCCAAGCATCATATATGAACAAAGTTCAGAAGATAGTCATCTCAAACCCTTCATGATATTGTATGTTGCTCCTTGAACCATGAGAAGGGACTCCAATTGTAGCCTATGAGTAGAGAGATTTCTTAACATATTCGAAGTTCTGGATTAAATCAATCAATCTCTCTCTCTCTCTCTCTCTCTCTCTCTCTCTCTCTCTCTCTCACACACACACACACACACACACACACACACACACACACACACACACATACATATTACCCCATCCATGGCATTCATGAAGACCCTACCCTGTAACCCAAAGACTTCCTATTATGTCCACCTCCCTACACTGCCTTATTATAGAACTAAATAGCTAAAGAAAAAATGTGGGAAATTCAATGCATAAAAAAAAAAACCCAACAACAAAGAGTCATTACTCAAAGTGATTGACTCACACATCCAGCTGACATCTGTTAAGCTTTACTCAATGCCAAAGAAACAACTACATTTGGCACCAGAAATACAGAAAGGGAATATGATATGGTGCTCAGCTTTTAAGGGTGCATAGGCTAATGGGGAAGAGTCAGAGACCGGAAGTGTAAGTTCAGGAAATTTCACAGTTGCCATAGCATGAATCATAGGAAGTATTGTGAAGGCAGCCATTTCTGTTGTGGGAGGAAAACGGCAGGAAGTGAGGAATGTACAACCCAGGCTATGCTTAGTTAAGGAGTCAGATTCCTTTAGGATCAAAGCCAAGGTAGTTTCAGTATGCATCAGGGGAGGAAATAATGATGTTCTCTTGTCAGATACACTATTATGTGTGTATACATATATTCTCTCTCTCTTCTTTTGAGAGTCTACAGTTTAAGTTCTACAGCCTAGGGATGAAACTGGAGCAGAGCTGGGCAAGATGAGTTACTTCTGAAGGAAGCAATCCTAGCTGGGAGAACTGGGAAATTAAAGGAGTGGTAGAATTGATGGTTAATGGTTCTTAGATTGCTTCTGTCCTAAGTATCTATTGATGTTTTTAGAGTTTCAATTATAGAACGGCCAAATGATATAACTTGGGAAAGAAATCAATGTGGTCATTAATAATATAACTTAATAAAGGCAATTCATTAAGGGAAATCACCAATTTTGAGTCTCTTAACGATCTTTCCCTCATAAAGAAGGAAATGAACAATAATGCTCCTGGAAAAAAGCATTTATGGGGATAACATGGTACAGCTCCTCTGGTACCACTGCAGCCTCAAACAATAGAAGATGCATCACAGACAGACACAGGAATCCTTCCTGCTTCCTTTTGTTTTTATTCCTATTTTTCCTAGTTATTTTCTAGATTTATTATGTTATTAAATACTATAACTTACTGGATTGCAATATAAAGTAATAAGAAGTATTTAAATTTCAAGTCTACAGAAACATTTTTAAACACTTATACAAGAAAGCAGCAATGACTATATAGACAAGAGGCTGGCAAACCACTGTCCACAGTCCAAACTTACCCAGTACTGTTTATAAGTGATGTTTGCTAGAAACATCACACACCCATGCCCTCAGACACAAATATATCCTGTTCTAAGGGCAGGTGAAGAGGGTTGTGCCACTCTACATTCATGTACTCACTAAACCCTTATGCTTTTATTTAAATATTCTAGTTGGTATATAGTAGCATCTCATTGTGGTTTTAATCTGAAAGTTATGGCAACTAATGGCACCAAATATCTTCCATATGCTTATGACCATTTTGATATTCTCTTTAAATTCCTACCAAGACCTATGATGGGGTAGGGGAATATCTTTTCCCTGGTGATTTGTAGAAGCTATTTACATATATATATATATATCCTATATTAGTTTAAAATTTCAAGGAACTAGCACATTTGTATTAACTCAAAAAACACCTTACTAACTCAATCATAAAACCATATGGACAAATAAAAATTTTAATATTATTAAAATTGTTTTTAAAGGTAGAATTTATTCTGCACAGGATAAAAATAATTTAATATTTAGCCCTCATATTTGAATTACCAGTATGTTATTACCACTTTATATGTTAGACTGTTAAGTATTACAGGTACAAAAAGAGTATTTCTTGCCAAATGAACAAAGTTTAGCTGAGTCTGTAGCATACAAATTAAGTACATTTAAAAATTTTTTGCTGTGAATTTATATTATATTAAATATGAGAAACTCAGGACTGAAGTAAGTATTTAATCAGGTTAAATTCTGAATATGTTTGTTTTCATTTCTGCTGTCTGTAAAAGTGTTTAAATGCATCACACAGATTAATTTCCATTGCTACACTTTCCATGTGTTTGTGGATGAAAAATAAGTTAAGTGATTTTTTTTAAACAAAGACATATTTTCTAAGACTGTAAAAAATAAAGTCAAAGAACAATTCAGTGAAGAGATCTGTTTCAGTTCCTGGTGTGAGGGACACAGTAGTCCATCATGCCAGAGAAGGCATTGTGGCAGACAGCTTCATGCATGCAGAAGCCTGTGTCAGCTTACATCTCATTCACACAGGAAACAGAGTAGGCTGGAAACAGAGGCACACTCAAAATATTAACCATATTCCCCAATAACCCATTTCCTCCAATTAGACTACATTTCCTACAGCAGTTCTCAGTCTGTTGGTAATGCCTGCCAACAGTTATTATTGGTCTGTATGCTGACCTTGCATGAAGTAAACATTCTGAAAACTAATATTTATGATTCATAGATTTTTTTTAGACTTTTCAATATGTTCTTTCACATTATCCACAAATAATAATAATTTTATATTTTTCTTTCTAGTCACTAGACATTTGGATTAACCTTGTTTAACTGTACTAAAAACATCCATATAATGCTGGTATGAGCATTCTTGCTCCTAACAGGAAGGCAAAATTTTTCAATACATTACCATTACTAATAATGTCAGCTACATTTTTATATATTTCTCAGATTAAAGAAATGTTCTTATATATCTGTGTTTCTGAGAGTCATTATCATGAGTTTCACTTTTACCTAAGGGTCTGCCTTTCTTTGTCTTCCCGGTCTTTTATCATAGTTGTTATCTGTCGGTCAGTGAGCCAGCATTATTTAGTTAGTACCTAACAAACCCCCTCCAAACACAAACCACTTTAGTGTGTATGTGGTAAAGAGAAACATAATGAGACCCCCATTCCTACTTTCACAAAGCCCATTATAATAAAGGAAAATAGAAACAAAACCATAAAGTCAAATGAAGTTCATTCTGTGTTGCTCAGCAGCAGTGGAAGCTACCAGACAAGGCCATGCTATTGGAAGTCTCCAGGAAAAGGAACATTTGAGCTTAATCTTAAAAGAAAAATTGAGCTGCACCTAGGGACATTTAGTGTATGTTTGACTCACTATACCAGAAGTCCAGTGTGGCCACAGAGAAGAATATTTTACAAACTCTAGGGCATAGTGGATGGTTAAACTTTAAGCTTAGAAATCAGCACTGAAGAATCACTAAGATCTTAGACTGGCATGGAGAAAAAGAGGAATTGGTCTGTAGGTGGTGAGAACTTTCTGAAGCTTTTCTTGTAGGCAGCTGATGAACTGTGGCCTGGGATGAAGCCTTCATGCAGACTGATAACAGCCCAGTGGGGAAGAGAGGTGAAGTCGGGAGAGACAGATCCAGCTGGGAAGCCAGAGTGGGCACAGATGGAAAGGAGAGTGGAAGACAGTTATGAAGAATCAATGATGGAATTCAGATCTAACAGTCTTGAAGGCTAACGAGCAGAGATCTAGAGGATCAGGAGCAGAATCATATCAGGGGTGTCCCATATTAGCATATCTTAAGTAGTTTGCAAAGAGATACTTTGGACATACAAATATCCCATTTTTAATATTTCCCCCACTAATTTTAGCATTCTTCAATGTTTCTCTATTTCTTCTATTTTTATGAGTTAAATTCTACCATGAAGAAGAGCCATACTGTATTCCCTGTGTTTTTCAGTTTATACTTATTACTATTTTGTTGATATGACTTTGACAGTCTTTAGTATGATCCAGTGCTGTTATGACTCCAGCATCAGCCTGTGCCTGCATGTTAATATGCCCCCATCATTTGCTGAATATTTCTTTATTTTTCACATCGTAAGACAATTCAGTCTTGTGTTTTTCCAGCACAAACTAGAATTAAACTTTCTGCTGAGAAGTCCTGGTTCCATTAATTAGTGAATGACATTTAGACAGTAGTGGAATCCGAGATACACTTCTTGCCACTCTGATTCCTTTGTTCTCAGGCCCAGAAAATGCCTCTTTGTGCAGTCTTATGGTCATCTTGTAAGAGAGGTTCCTCCAGTTTATGATTCCTAATGATTGGGAAAAATATGACAATACAGTGACACATTTTGATTCCTGTCCTTTTGAAACAGCAACACAGTGACAGAAAACTAACATTCATTGTCTTCCTTTCTCTCCCTAGTCCTTCAGTTCGGATTCACAACCATCTTTGTGGCGGCTTTTCCTCTAGCACCACTTCTGGCCTTACTGAATAACATCATTGAAATCCGACTTGATGCTTATAAGTTTGTTACACAGTGGAGAAGGCCTTTGGCTTCAAGGGCCAAAGACATAGGTAAGTTGCCTACAGGTAGTCTTTTCTTTTAAGATATGTAACATCTTGTAGATAAAATTTAAAAACCTGACCTGTGCAGTAGCACATGCCTTTGCTCCCAGCAGTAGCAGGGCCAAAGCAGGTGGATTTCTGTAAGTTCAAAGCCTACTTGGTCGGTATTTTGAGTTCTAGGCCTTCCAAGGCTGTCTCTAAATAGATAGATAGATATGTAGACAAACAGACAAACAGACAGACAGACAGACAGGTAGATAGATAGATAGATAGATAGATAGATAGATAGATAGATAGATAGATAAAATCCATGCCCTCTAGGAATCCTTAACGTTTGCATGTAAGAGGATTCAACTGATTTTTGAAAGAAAGGAAAAAAAAAAACTATGTTGGTTTTAAATAATATTATGTAAGAAATAGAGCTGCCTATATAGACTAGTTTTGATTTCTAGTATTTTATGAATTTGTGCTTTAATAGTTTCTTAGTTTGGTTATTTCTACTATAAGACTTTAGAATCTAAAATTTTGACTAATCACTTTTATAAATACACTTTCTATTTGGCCCTTCCTCCCTCCCCATTCCTTAAAGTTCTCTTGACTCACATAAAGCAAAACCTGATTTCTCTTGAGGCAGAAATGAGCTTTGGTCTTTGACTAGAGGTGCTATTAGTTAGATGCTGTGCTGTCAAGAGCTGCTGAGATGAGGGTTGTCTGATATATACCTACTTTCAGTGCTAAGAACAAGGCAGACACCAGCCAATGAGTGTGGTTGGGAACTGGTTGCAGGCATTTTACCCAGAGTGGGCTCTTAGCCTCCAGATGAAGCCAGTGTTTACTCATTGGCCATTGGCTTGGGCCAGTGCATCAGGGACAGTCTCCAAAGAGAACAGCAGAGACCTGGTTAGCCCTACTGAGAAGTGTCTAGTCTGTTAGAGGCTTGACACTGTGCTGATCTTATCAAATGGCACATGAATGACTTGTTGGCCAGAATTTTTTGACTTGCGTCCGACGCTGACCAGGAAGCTATAAGTATGTTGTCACATGCATGGAACTATAAAATTCTTTCAATTTCAAACTGTTTGGAAATACAAATTATAACTCCTTGTTTCCAGAAGCATTTGGAAAGATAAAAAAGACTATCAGAGGTGGGTCAGCCTTGTTGTTTTTTATTCTTACTACCACTGGAGGCACTAATACCACATTTCTATTTCAATAGGAATTTGGTATGGAATTCTCGAAGGCATTGGAATTCTCTCTGTTATTACGAATGCATTTGTCATAGCAATAACATCTGACTTTATCCCTCGCTTGGTATATGCTTATAAATATGGACCTTGTGCTGGCCAAGGAGAAGCCGGGCAAAAGTAAGTGCTGTCAAATGATGATGAAACTTTGTTGGCCGTTGTGTGGTGCCGGACACTGAGACAGAAGTTTTTATACTGGTGCAGTGACACACAAGCCCAGACAAGGCCTGTGGTAGGGCAAGTGAAATTAACATTACACTTTCAGCCAAAGACAACACATCCCATTTACAAAAGGATCAGGGCTCAAACAAGTCAGGCAAGTTTCAGATGGAATCTAATGTGAGAGCAGCAGTTACATTTTCCCCTGACTCCTACCACCTCTGAATTCAGAAATGTGTAAGATCCTAATGTGTGTAACAACAAAAACCTGCATGTGACCTAGTGTAATACATAGTTATGGAAATGCTATGAATTTATAACAAGATAATTAGTACTCAAGGTTCACACTGGCTTGGTATGTAGACTGCAAATTTTACATGGAAACCATGAAAGGAACCTTGTACCTAGAACCCAGAAGATACTCAATAGATATCCGTAGAGTATGAAGATTTTTTCCAAACTGCCATCAGACCTGTGTCTGTATTTTACCAGTCAAATTAAGATGCATTCCTGTGTTCTGAAGGTCAGACTAGAATATAGTCTAGCATAAGACCTAAGCATTATTATAACATGCCATCTAGCTTTTATTTTTATACTTTGCAAAAAGTCTTAGCCTACACTAACAGTCACTAAAGTCACAATAATAATTTTCTAATTATTATGTGTAGATATCTGCTTAAGGCCTTTGGTGCCCAGAAAATCATATTCATTAGCTAGCACATGGGCTGTTAGTTAATAGAATAAGCCTGTTCCCTGGTTTACAGTCTGAAGCAAATTAATTTGTTCCCTAAGCCAATGTAGGCAAATGAGTAACTCACCTGAGTTAAGCAAACCTAGTGAGGATCTAGTTTTACTGTTAATCCCACACAAATGCACTAAGGCTTTGATAATTGGGGCAGGGGGTAATAAATCTCACAGCCAAGCCATCTGAAGAGGCTCCTGTGAACAGTCACAGGGCCGTTAAACACTATTTGTCTAGTAAGTTAAAGTGAGCATACCAGCTCTTTAGAACAGACATGGATTTGACTGCCCAGGCATTGCTTCCGACTGCCATCATTCTCTGCCTGACTTAGCCTGCAGAAGCTTTCCCTCCTTGAAGTCACTTTCAGATCCTGTCTGCATTTGGTTCTCAAAACAACTCAGAGTAGAATAAACATTATTCTCACTCTGGAGAGCAGAGGACTATTAAAAGAGACAAACTCCACCATAATTGCTGAAACTTACACTGAGGTAGAGCCACGCCTACACAGACCTCCATCCTCAGCTCCCGGGGCCCCTGGTCTCACCTCACTGTAAACCACCTGAGTTTAATCCTCAATAGCTGAAGCCTTTGATCCTTCCCATTTTACTTATAGTAGAACCTGTAATTGGTTTTTGGAGAATCAAAAATGATCTGGGAACATATTTATAGAGTTGATAATGAACCAGAGCTTTAGAAGTCTAGCAGCCTATCAGTCTCATAGTATGTAAAGTCTCATGACAATTAGAATTTACTTACTATGCTTTGGTTTCATTCTATTTGGGATGCAGCTCTGGGCATTTTCTTTACAAATTTTTCTATTTATGAGCCATCTGCAACTTTCCAGGTTTGCCTCTTGTCTCTAACCCCATTGGCCATTTTTCTTATTTTATTTTATTCTCTCTCTCTCTCTCTCTCTCTCTCTCTCTCTCTCTCTCTCTCTGTGTGTGTGTGTGTGTGTGTGTGTGTGTGTTCCTTTACAAATCTTGGGTCTGTCATAGCAGATACCTTATTACTTTACAGTGATTCTTCTTCTCTGTTATTGTTTTTTTCCTCTTCCTCCTCTATTTCTTTTTTCAATGTGGAAATGCTCTATAAACAAAAAGGCTTACAGGGTAGAAGCTTCCTAAAATCCTAGGAAGCCATAAGCTTTTGTGATACATTGTACAGCTATAGTCAAATTCCACTTGTGTTTTAAACCATCTGTAGAAATGGCGCGTTTCAATGTAAATGGGACCACAATCAAAATTACTCTCTCCAAGTCTGTCACTGTGCCCCACCAGAGCTCTGTGTTACATCAGTGCCTCCTCCTCACTGTTGGGTGACCTTATCTTTGCTCCTCCATGGATGACAATTTCACACCTGTGTCTTGTGTCCTTTGTCCCCATGACCTTTGTCCCCGTGAAGGCATTTAAAAGTGTCTGCCTAATGTTGTTCCTGACTCTCCTGTTGGTGCTATCCCCAGACTGTAGACAGCTTTCAAAGGGGAGCATCAAATCTTTCGTGCCTGACCATGGCAGATAGAACCAGTCTCATGTTGTGGATGCCCAGCAGTCGAGTGTTCAAGGCTGCTGGTAGCAAGAGAGTCTGTTTTAGCCAAGAATGAAAAGAAAATACATAGGTCAAGACAACATTTTCTACACATTGCATGCACAAAAATCTTTCGACTGAATTCCTCTTGGTGTGTTCTTCTCATCTTCTGTAGCTGAAGCTCACACTGTTCAATGTTTGTTGAAGAATCCACCTCTCCCTCTGGCATAAGCCCATCTTTTCTTCTGAGGTATCTTTATATGGCATCCTTAGAAGGGAACTTGGAGACATTTTGAGAAGGCATTATGATTTGGGATAGGGATACAGAATTCTCTTGGCCTTAGAACTACCATGTGATGTGTTCATAAAAAACACATGCCTTTGGTTAGTTGCTAAATCAAAGCTGCTTTTCCACAGAAACAGTGATGTCATAAAGGATTAGAGCCTTGGTCAAGGACTCTGTGTTCATTCACAGAGTTAAACACAGGCATATCTTAGTCAATAATAGAGAATATATTTATGTCAATCCTATAATCACTTCTCTAACTCATCTTATTAGCCTGAGACACTTTATCTATAAAACAATTTGCCTTTAAGTACATAAACCAATCTTATTTCCCCTAGCATTCCCAACCTTTGATTTTTATTCACAGGCTGTTGGTGTCACAATACCTAAAACCTCAAAGGCAAATTTATAGCTAATTCAAAGACATTCAGCTGTGAGTTTGATCTGGAATTGACAAACCTGAAAGCCAACTTCAGGTTCTCTTCTTCCCCTAATAGTGGTGATAATGACCACTGCTGGGTCCCTGTCCTGGCCATTAAAGAATTAAAAACAGTAAGAAATCAATGTTCTCAAAGGAGAATTCTCACATTTAAAGACATGGGATGTTTTCAAAAGTTACATGAGAAAAGTCTGTGTCCTGATCCAAATGATGCCTTTTGAAAGATTCATTCTAAGTCTTTCTTCCTGGCAACACTTTTAGAGGCTTTTAGAGGCATCTACTGGTCGTTTAAGAAAACCTCCTTTATAATTACAAGAGACATTTCTTGGGTGGTACCTCTGATTGCTCTCTCATCAGAATAGCTTAGCTTCATCATATATATATATGTATATATATATATATTTGTATATAAGTCATAGAGCATTTGCCAGCAAAGTGAGTGATAGTCATGGGATCCACTGGCCCTTTGTGATCTTCCAATTGTGACTATAGGTCAGTGAGTTGATTAATGTGCATTGCTGGCTGAACTGTACACTATAAACTGTGCATGAAATATCATTTTCCGACATTCGTAACAAACTCAACCATTTGATGTGGCAGTAATAGGATTTTACCATTGTAAAAAGAAGCACAGGGATGTCTACACATTTCAGTATTAGTCCTTCTCCTGTGATGAGCAAGATGCTATGGAAAGAAGATAACAATATGCTTATATTTGAGGTCCATTTTTGATTCTGTGTACACGTGAGTAACCAGCCACTAGAGACACATTTTCATCATGGGTTTGTGTATGGCATTACAGGAATATGCTTAATAAATAGGTTCACAGATTTAGTCTCTTTATTTTTTTGGGTAGATGATGGAGGATATCTTTTGTAAGACAGGTGTTTTATTTGAATTTAGATTTTGTCAATGGATTTTTAAATAGAAACAGCTTTAATGTCCATAAAATATTGGAGCTGCTTTGTGAGAAGAGACTGCAGGTGGTGGTGTGAGTCCTCCACCCAGTGCTGGGCCTGGTTTTGCCAGTTCCCAGACCACTGCACAGCTCCTCAGATGACTCTCCTAAAGCCTGTGTGTCAGACCACCAACTCCTTCTCAGCAACAACAGTCACCAAGGTGCCAACTACTATGTCTTCATGTCATGTTCTAGATAGTTCATTCATGCATCTTCCAGCCCATCCTTTCAAGGAGAAATAGGTGATGACTGAGGCATGTTGCATACCTACTGTCTATTTGCTTAACCTACAAGTGTCTAAACAAATGGTTCTTTAGGCTCAATTCATTTTTATATAAGCAAAAAGGCAGTGATTTGGCCTGGGCATGATATGAAGAAGCCATGTTCTGTTGGAATTGCTTGTGTCATCATTTTGGCTTAAGATTTAGCAATTTAAGATAATCACATCATACACAATAATGAAGACATTCTGAAGACCATGATTTATTCATTCTACACTATGTACTCAGCTGCAAAATGAAAGGTGTACATAAAATGAATAATGGACACTCAGAATTGACTTGCTATTGGCTAAATATAGTGTTATATGCTTTACTTACATAGTGTCATTTGATCTCTAAAGGAGTCTATGTGGTGGACATTTCCCCTGCCCCACTTAAAGAATTACATAAGGTGGAGCCAGTGAGATGACTCAGCAGTAAAGGAGTTTGTTACACATGCCTTGCAACCTGAGTCCTGTTCCCCAAATTCATTTAAGAAGAGACCTGAGTCCACCACAAAGTTAAAAGTTGTTTTCTGAAGTCCTCAGATAAACCATAGCTTGTGTGCCCATACTTGTGTCATAATCTCTCTCTCTTTCTCTCTCTCTCTCTCTCTCTCTCTCTCTCTCTCTCACACACACACACACACACACACACACACACACACAGACACACACACACACACACACACACACAGAGAGAGAGAGAGAGGCTAATGTTACTAATGATGAGTAAATTATTTTTAACTAAAGAATTCTATAGAATGAGTATGAGCAAAGCCCAATTACATGAAAATGTTGCAATGAAAACCCTTGTGTTGGTTGTATTCTAACAAAGATACTTAGGGAGGAAGCTGATGGAGTAATCGTTAGAATTACTGACCGAATCTATGAATTCAGTTCAGAAGATTCAATAGAATCTCTGACACATAATTTCCCCCCAATCAGGTTAAGGTAACCCCACATTTCTGGATTTCAACAGTGCATTAAACTGCTGGATCCTAAAATTAAAATGAATAAATAAAATAATACTTAAGACATCCACTTCACTCGCACATTTTTACAATTCAAGGGAGACGGTGGTGCCATTTCAGAAAGAAGAGGGTGAGTCATGCAGACATCTTCCTGGATAGGTGGTGTATTAGTTGATCACTGGAGTATAAAGTAATATTTTCCAAGGAAAAAGAAAAGCCCAGTGGAGTCAGGAAAGCCTGTGAAGCATCCATCGTATAGGGATGTCTGTGGAGGGACCCTAGATTTGAAGAGGAGTTAGTGCTTTAGAGAAAGGGAATGACCACTGTTGAAACTGTACGGTCTGTTTCTCATTCAGGTGCATGGTTGGCTATGTGAATGCCAGCTTGTCTGTGTTCCGAATCTCGGACTTTGAAAACCGGTCTGAGCCAGAGTCTGATGGCAGTGAGTTCTCAGGAACTCCTCTGAAGTACTGCAGGTAAGGGACCTCAGCGTGCTTTCAGCCTAAGGTAAACTGGCTCTAGAATGGAAAGGTTTTGCTGACACTTCTTCTGGCTGACTGTTTAAAGCAGTGGTCCTTGTAATCAAAATATACTGTTTTAAAAAAATGTCTATTTTCAATAAAAGAAAAAAAGGGGGCAGAAATGTCTTAAAATTTTTGGTTGAGTATATGCAGTGGTTAATGTAGTAACTAGGTTCTGGCAAACCAATGGTAAATATCATTTCTGTTTTCTACCCAGAAAACCATGCTTTGGAGAAAATAAAGGTTATGAAAGACTTCATGTGACATGTTACAACAACAATATAATTTGCTTAAATTTTTGTTTTGTTTGTTTGTTTGTTTGTTTTTCAAGCAAGGCTTCTCTGTGTAGCCCAGGCTGTCCCAGAACTTACTCTGTAGACCAGACTGGCCTTGAACTCAGAGATCCATCTCCCTCTGCCTTCTGACTGCTGGGATTAGATGAATCACTGTCTGGCTTAATTTTTAGGTAAAAATAAATAGCAAAATATGAAGCTGTGTTTCTCAATTCTGAGGGCATTAACAATCACCAGCTGATTTTTGTTTTATTTTTTACTAGTTCTTGGAGAATTTAATCAAATATAACTTAGTCATATTCACTCTCTCACCCATTCACTCCCTTTCTATTCACACTCATTTTTCGTGTCCTCTCTTTTCTCTTTAGCTCATCAAGTTCAATGTGTGCTGCCCATATGCCCTTGGCTATGTGGCCTTCCACTGCAGCATGGTCTACCTATCAGGGGCCACACCCTTAAAAAAAAACTGACTATCCTTCCAGCAGATATCAGTGGCCAGCAACTTCTTACTTAAGGGTTGGACTAATGTCCACTTCTCTGTCCACACTGACTTGTGTCCACAAGTATGTCACAATCACAGTCAGTTCATATGTGCAACTGCCTTGCTGTGTCCAGAAAACACATTTCCTTGTAGTCATCCACCTCCTCTAACTTCCACAGTCTTTCCACTCTGGTCTCTTAAGCTTTGGGAGAAAGATGTACAATATAAATATCCCACTTAGAATGGAACATTCTGGAAGTATCATATTCTCTGGATCATGAAAAATTGTGGGTCTCTGAATTAATCATTATCTACTGCAAAAAGAAATTTCTTTTATCAGGGCTGAGAAGTGCACTAATGTCTAGGTATAATGATAAATTATTAGGAATCAACTTAATAGTATCCTTATTTAGCAAAAATAATAATATAATGATAATAGGTTGTCCAGTAGGGCCTATGGCCCATAGGTTCTTGGTATAGATTTCAACTTGTATAACAGGCCTTAATTCCAATTAGAAAGTGGTTTATTACTCCCACACATTTAGACCATGTGGGAATGTCTTGCCAGGCCAGATATTATTGTAACTTGGAATTCACAGCTGAGTAAGAGTGATGATCAGTTTACTCACCCAATCGTTTGCATAGCACTTCACAGCATTGTTGGGATGAAGTCAGTACCAGCTTGATTTATCCATGTTCTGTGACTCAAGTATGTGGTGTCCTGTGCAATAGGGTCTTCCTGTCAAGTTCTGGAGGACAGTCAAGACCATTGACAGCAGCCTGTAATGTTTGAGGGTCTGTGGGACCTTGCTGGCTAACAATTCCAAAAGGGTTAATTCATTTGGGCTTTTTATTTGTAAGCACATGGTGTCTAGTAGGGATATTGTTGCTACTTTAATACTAAAGAGATTTCAAATTTTTGTATGGAAAACTACCATTGTAGAGTTTCCTAAAATACACATGACATGTACACATATATGAAAGAGTTTGAATGGACTCAACTAGAGAGTTTTAAACCCTTCTCTTGTTCAGACCTGTGACCTGAAATAACTAAGGGCTTGGGGCAAATCCCCAGGTGGTTTGATGAACAGCCATTGAGGGACTTGACCTTGCTCTACTTTTCTTTATCTCTTGCTCACACCGTCTACCATTGTGCCTCCAAAAGCCCAGAATACTGATTGTAGCTTGTTCCTCTGTAGCACATGTTTATTTTCCCTAAAAGGTAAACTATACCTTCAAGTATTTGTACAGTATATATGAAGAATTTACTGAGGATCTACTATGTGTTGAGAATTATTACTTTGTTTAATAATACTACTAGCCTTCTATGGTACACAGTATTGATCTATCTGGCAGATGTCAGGATTCCTGACTTTCATGGTAACATTCTTCTAAGAAGACTCATAGCAAAGGTGTCATAAGGACATGGCTGTGACACTCCTATGTGTCACACTGAGCTGTAAAGGACGCTTTGGATAGAGTCTAATAGGTTCAGCATAATTCCCTCTGGCATTAATAAACAGCCTCCAAGGATAGGAATTTTCAGCTTTCTATGAGCCTCAATCAGATAATCTTTCTTTTTTATATTAGTCTCTTAATGACTCACTATAAAATAATACACTTGCTCATTATCATTCCTTCACCTTTCATTATTTTGCTTTTTCTTTTATTTCAGAGAAATGAATAGAGGCATAAAAACTAGATGTTAGTACCTAATATCTCAATTTATTTGCTTAGTCCCCAAATAAAATACCAGACCTGATACTAAAGAAACTCATTTGACCTGTAAGGTCAAGTGATGCTCTGCTTACCATGAAGACAACAGACATGAAAACCCAGCGAGCCATGCATGCTCAGCTCCAGGAAGACAAAAGATCATGTGAGAAGTCAGATGGGCCCCACTGCTAGGCAGCAACCACATTCTTTTCCCTGCTAAACCCCAAATTAACTAACCAAAGTCCCATTAACTCTCAGGTTGCATCATGCATTGTGTTGCCACATCCTATACTGAAGAAGAAGTCATAGAAAGATATAATATGTAAGACCAAGCCCTGCACTGGATCTTCTGAAATCTGGTGGGGGGCAGGGGGAATACAAGCAACAGAACTTGGTGTTTTCTTAGAGTCTCTACTGTGTTTCCAAACCATGTCATGAATAAAATTATTTAGTGCTCACTGTCACATGCATTTATCAGTCTAAGAAAAAAGGAGGAAAATTAAATGACAAGTATTATTTTAATTTGAAAACAATTTAGTAGACTTGGGTTGTAGGATAATTGCTGAAGTACTCCCTTGTGCAAATGAAACCCTGGGCTCAAGTCTCCAGCAGCATAAAAACTAGGTGTGATGACCACACTTGGAAGCCCAGCACTTGGAAGGTGGAGGCAGGAGAATCAGAAGTCCAAGGTCATCCTTGGTTACATAGTGAGTGGGAGGCCCCAACCTATCTAAAAAATAAAATAAATTAGAAGGTTTACTTTTAAAACGGTTTTGTTATTTAAAAATAAGATAAAGCACAGAACACTTTTCACCTTTTGCTTCCTGTTTTATGTCTAGCTGTCCTACCTAATAAATTATCTTTCACAATTACTAACAATAATGGAGTTATCTTTATGTAAGTTGTGATCATTTTGTTTAATGTTTTAAAATTTTTTGAAATAATATTTTATATTCCTTAAAAACTTTCAATTGCAAGAGAAATACACACATATTTGTAAAAATGTATGTACACATTCATCATAGAAAAAGTAGTGTTAGAATTCTTGGTTTAGTCATGTATCAGATGATGTACCTGAATTGGCTCCCAGCCTGAAAACATCAGAACATACTGTTAAAATTTTTAAATGCCTTCTCAAGTAGATCAGTGACCTAGAAAAAAATGATTTTCTTAAACCAAAAAGATAAAGACCCAAGATTACACAAGAGTATTACAACCAACTTTTACCCAAAGACAATTTGTTGAGCAAGGAAGAATTAAGCTTTGTTTTAAAGGCTTCCCATGAGTAGGGAAGTTAAAAGAAAACAGAAAAGTAGCACGCCTATGCGTAATTCTAAACATATTCTGCATAAAACTACTATAACATGGTCACTATAATATTGTCAATTTTACTGTAGTGAAAATAAGATAAGCAAATTATAGACAACATAACAGTAAATCTAAACAGCAAACTTCAGAAGACTGAATACATAAGATGTCATATACTTTGAGGGTTGGAGAGACAGCTCAGTGGTAAAGAATACATACTGTTTGTTTTTGAAGAGGACCTGAGTTTGAGTCTCAGTACTCAACACTGGGTGGCTCACAACCACCTGTAAATCCACCATTAGTGGGTCTGACACACCACACACACACACACTTAAAAATTAAAAAATAAATCTTTCTTAAAGATAAATCCTTACATCAAGCTCAAAAGCAAATAAAAATAGTCTAATTTTCTCACAAATGTATAAGTGGATCTACTTATCAATTATTTTTCTGTTGCTGGGATGATATATAATTACCAAAAGCAACTTATAAAAGAGTTCATTTTGGCTTATGGTTCCAAAGGGGAAATTCATAATGCCAGAATGGCATGGTAGCAAGAGCATGAAGCTGGCTGATCACATCTTACCCATGCACAGGAACCAGAGAGAGCAATCAGGAAGTAGGGCAAGACTATAAACCCTCAGAGCCCACTCCCAGTGACTTACTTCCTCTAGCAAGGCTACACCTTGTAAAGGTTCCTTAACCTCCTCCAAACAGTGCTATCAATTAGAGATCAACTGTTCAAATACATCAGCCTACATTTCTCATTCGAATTACCACATATATATATGCCTCTGTGTGTGTGTGTGTGTATCAATGATAAGAATAAAATTTAAAAAAAGAAATGAAATGATTTCACAGAGGAAATGTCAAATAAATAGCTTAACTAAAATGAGACCTAATAATAGACTGGTAAGTGTAGTTATAAATCAGGAATTATGGTTAGGCCAATTCTGTGCACAGAAAGGCTGCAGTAGTGTTTTGTGTGGATTAAAAGAATCAAAAACACTCAAGATACTTTTGAAGAAGTAATAATTAGAGATTTATCACATGCTAAGATACAGCATATGGTAATTAATGTGACCCTGTCATGGTAACAGAAAATGATGTAGACTTGAGAATTTAAAGCTATATTACATAATAACTAAGAAATAGTTCATAGGAAATGCATATGTTTAGATTCTGTGTATATTAAAGCATAATTTTACTTAGGAAAGCCCTAAACAGAGAGTGAAGCTGAAAACAAACAAGAGGACAGTTGTCATGGAAATCTGAATCTCTGTAGTGTTTCAGGGTGCCTGGGAATACCATCAAGACACCTCTGTCCTGGGCCTGTCTTAACTAGGAGTCCACTGGTTTACTTTCTTTGTATCACCACTTTAATTTTTATAGTTTAAAAATGGGATTACATTAACTACAGTTGATGCTAGGAAAATCATGTTTTCAGGCCAATCATCCATTTATTGAGAAACAGGGGCAAGTCTGGGGATGTATTTTAGCAAAAGAGAATGATCCACTGAAACTGATGTCAGAGATCAGGCATCTATCACATGACAAATAGATAATACCAAAAGCAGGGCAGTAGGGCTGAGGTGGAGCTCAGAGCTAAAGCATACAGCCCAAGCTCTTCTCATAAGGAATCCCTGGGTTCTATCACTAGCACTGAAAACATAAGCAGCGTTTGAGCTTGACATAGAATAAGTTTTGCAGGGGCAAGAGTAGGCAAAGGCATAACTCAGTGCATTTGCAGCAGCGATCTGCAAATCTAGAATGGAAAAGAGAATCCTAAAGTTTAGACTAGCGTGAGACAAACAGAACCTAATTTTATTGATATGGACAGCTGATGGCCAGAAAATAATTCTGTAAATTCTGTTGTGGATACTGATGTAAAAAAAAAAAAAAAAAAAAAAAAAAAAAAAAAAAAAAAAAAAAAAAAAAAAAAAAAAAAAAAAAAAAAAAAAAAAAAAAAAAAAAAAAAAAAAAAAAAAAAAAAGGTTTAAGTGAAAGAAAGAAAGTGACATTTCAAAGAATTTTAAGTCTATCCTTTTTATAACTATAGCTTGGTCCAATAACCATAAGTATAATAAAATGTATTCACATTTTTCTTCTAGGATATCTACCTGTAGTATTTCTGAAAGCCTAGTGCCTGAAAATGAGCAGAGGATAACATGATCCTGGATTATTGGGTAGCATGGGAAAGTAAAAGGAGTTTAAGATAATGTATGCACATTTTAGTTCTGAACAAAGTTCTTCTTCCTGGAATTCATTGCATAATTCTTTGACCTATGCTAGGGTCAGATGAATAACCACATATTAGCCAGTGGACATTTTGGTGTTCTACTTAATCCCTATTACCACTGAAAAAAACTAGCAATTTGGAGGCATCAAGACTATCACTCAATTTTGGCACAAATTATCCATTATCAGTACCACTCTAGTGATAAAAACTTCAAGGTATATCATCACTACACATCCAAAGACACTAATAATATAATTTATGATGGTGATCATCAATGCTGTCTTAGATCCTTGATATATTTCAAGAATAGTCTTATAGAAATTTACTCTGGTTGGTCTATAAATCAATACTGATCCTGAGGTCAGAGATTAGACTTCATCTTTTACAAAAACCTGAAAAACTCATAATTTTTGTTCAAAGTAATTCTGTGCATCTATACAGAAGAAATGGTCAAACAACCAATACATCTAGATCATTCTGAAGAAGATTGAGTTCAAAATGCCTGAAAACATTATGACATTGGAGTCATTTTTTAATAGTGGCAATAGAGACGGTGACAGTAACAAAGAAATATGCTTGTGTAGATTAAAGTTCCCAGGATGACACCTGATGCCACATAGCTGTTCAACAAACACAAGTACAGGATCAACTCAAATGTCCGAGACCCATGTTAAGTGACAAGCACAAACAGAAATGTATTGTTTTAGGCAACTGGAAGCATTTAGAAGTCATACAAAGTTTTTTTCAATAATAACTGCATGCTAAGAATTGGGCATGGTCAGCAGAATAGTGTCTGCTACTCCAATTTGGTCTATTAGAAGAGGTCTATTTTCCTCCTCTAGCATGGTCTCTCCCTCTCTTCCTCCCTCCCCCCTCCCTGCCACCTCATATAATTTGTGGTAGGTCCTAGCAGCTCTGTGGACTTAGGACTTAGTGATAATTCATTTAATAATAGTTCCAATGAACATCTTGGTGATGAGTCAGGAATGTTTTGAGCTGAAGTTGAGGGAGAGGTAAATCTTACCCAACTTCCATAGGTAATTAGCCAGAAAAGAGATATTCTTTGAGGGGTGGAATTGAGACTGAGTTTCTCTGTGTAGTCTTAACTGTCCTGGAATTTGTTCTGTAGACCAGGCTGGCCTTGAACTCACAGAGATCTGCCTGCCTCTGCCTTCCAAGTACTGGGATTAAAGGCCTGTGACACCACCTCCCAGCTGAAAGAGATATTTTTTTTAACCAAAAGAAGAAATGCTGAACAAACAAAACAACAGATGTCTTGAATAGAGAAAGTTTGTGCTTGTTTGTTTTCAAAATTTGTTCCCATGTATAAACACCATATAGAGACATTTGAGGAGCTGAAGAATCAGAGTTGAAATGCAACCCTCTCTTATGTTTATAGATATCGGGACTACCGGGACCCTCCACATTCATTGGCACCCTATGGCTACACACTGCAATTCTGGCATGTCCTAGCAGCCCGGCTGGCTTTTATCATTGTGTTTGAGGTGAGTTTTCTCAAGCAGTTTCTTTATTTTCTTTGGCATAATGAAGTCACTTGGAGTAATGAGTAAATATGTGTCTGGCAAAGACTTTCAACACAAAGACCAACTTTCTAAAGTTGTACAGCCATATACTGTGGCCTCTTTTTCATCTTTTTTCTTAATTGGAATGTTTGAATTTCCCAAGAAAAGTTTCAGAGTCTCTCAGTAGCAAATCAGGAATCATAGGCCCTACACTTAATATTCTAGGACCATGATTTATAACTTCTAGGAGAAATGCAGTGTTAGTTTTCCATTCCCACCCTCAGAGGCACTGAGACATCCTGTGTGTGATGTCATTTCCACAGCCCTCCAGGATGATGCAGGTGCTCACAGACCATTTGGAAGACACTGAACTTGATACTATACCTGCTGCCTGTGTGTGCATCACTGTTGCATTGCTTAAGCACTGATTACTGAAGAGTCAAAATACACTTAGAAAGTACGGTCTCCCTGGCAATTGCTTGCATTGTGTTTCAATAAAAATATAAAATATAAATAATATATTTCAATCAAAAGATATCAGCTATTTTCTTTCAGGCTTTTAGGAAATGGCGTATTTCTATAACTGCATTTATAATGTCAATTCCATCCCTTGTCATGTGTGTTGAAGCCACATTCATGCATATCACAGATGCCTTTGTTTGGACTGGAAGTTTCTTTAAACTTTGAAGACAGTCTATTTAAACTCTCATTGCTTTGCCTCATCACTCCAGACAAGCAAGAGACAATGGTTATAAGTTTTTTTGCCTCTGAAAATCAACCAATTGATGGTTCAGCCCCTCTTTTTATACATCTTCACTATATTTGTCTGTCTGCGTGTACAGACATGTGTACACCAATGCCAATGTGAATCTGTGGAGGCCAGGGGGGCAGCCTATTATTGCAGTCAGTTCTTTCCTCCCATCATGTGGATCTGGGGGTGGAATTCAGTTGTCAGGCTTGGTAGCAAGTGTACTCAGTAAGCCATCTCACCACCTCAGTCCCACTTTAAAAAGCTATATTTCCTATGTGTGAAAGTGCATCCTTTAATCCCAACACTCAGGAGGCAGAGGCAGGAAGCTCTCCGAGTTCTAGGTCAGCCTGGTCTATGCAGAGACTTCTGGGCCAGTGTGACTCTGTCTATAAATAAATACAAAGTAGATATGCTTAAGCTAGCATGGTCTTAATATTTTCTCAAACTAAATTAGGAAAGGTGCTGTGGGGATGGATCAGAGGGTAAAGCCCTTATGGACAAGCAGGAAAGTCTACATTTGGCAGCCCAGCATCAATGTGAAGACTAGGTGAGGTGATACATACCTATAATCCCAACATGGGGAGAACTGAACACAGGTGGATTCCAGGACCTCATTGATCCATCGTTCTAGCACAAAAAAAAATAAGTGCAGGCTCAGTGAGAGACCCTGGCAACAGAATCAGAGGTGAATATGGCAAAGAAAACTCCTAATGTTGACTGCTAGCCTCTGCATGCATACATACTAACAGACACATCTGCACATACACAAGCATGCGTGCACACACACATACACACACACACACACACACACATACACACCATACATAAAAAGTAAATAAAGGTTTAGTATTAAACTACTAAATGGCTTTTCATCTAGAATTTCCCATATCCCTTCTGTATTTTGCTATTAACTGTTGAAGTAGAATTATACAGAAAGAAATTTGATTTGTCAGAATTTTATGCCATCTGTAAGTCACTGAGTTTGATTTTAAAAACTGAAGGATCTTTGTTGCTATTCTTCAGCACAGCTTTATTGTTATTAAGTAATCTAGAATTGTAAGGATTCTTTTTCACACTGACATCTGGTAACTAACTCACCGGTCACCAGGATATAGGCAAAGATGACTGGAATTCTTGGTTCTAACTGTTCACATTTCAGGTAGAGAATGTGTGGCACTTTCCCAAAAAGAGAATATTATTTATTCCTGAAATGACCATTTCTCTAGGCCCATGGGTGACTCCCACTGGCAAGGTTTATAAAATACTTAGCAATCTACATAGAATTTTTGGACTGACTTTGTTGTTCATAGCATCATTTTACAGGTGAGTGATAGAGGCCTTGAAGAGTTAAGAGGCCTACACTTATGTAGACAGTCAGCTCCTAAGCAGGGAAAGCTGAGCCAGGACTCACCCCTGGGGGGGTCTGTTTTCCTAATTTCCATTGACCATCTCTCCTCATCTTCCTCTTCACCCCTGGCCCTCTTCTCCAGATGGTGTCAACAAATCAAGTGCAGTTCTCACCCAAACTTTATCCCCCAGGCTCATCCCTCTCCCACATGCCCCAGAGGGGAGGCTACATGTCCCAGCCACTCCTTCTGATTCTATTGTGTTCTCTGTTCTGTTTTTAGCACCTCGTGTTTTGTATAAAGCACCTCATTTCTTATCTGATACCAGACCTCCCGAAAGATCTAAGGGATCGAATGAGGAGAGAGAAATACTTGATCCAGGAGATGATGTATGAGGCTGAGCTGGAGCGCCTCCAGAAGGAACGAAAGGAGAGGAAGAAGAATGGAAAAGCACACCACAATGAGTGGCCATGAACAGGTAAGTGACCATTGTGCCCCAGGGGAAGCTACACTCAGGTCAGGTGAGGATTGGCTGCTTCAAATATCGAGTCAAAATATAGATTTTTTTCACTAACAAGGGTCAAAATAAGCCCCTTAGATGCTCCCACACCCAGCTTGTTTCCCTAATCACTGCAACTCGATCCTCCTCCCACGAGGTCAGGCTCTCTTCTCCTTCCCTACCAGATTCTGGACTGGAGACAGCATCCTTCTTAAGTTGGGCCTGGTTCTTTCTGTCCACCCTCCGGGGCCTTCTTTGGAGAAGAAATGCTGAATGTATCCAACAGCTTTGGGTGGGTGGCAGGGGAGCAGACATCTCTACAGAGAATTGCTCCTGATATCTCCAGTGGCCAGAGACTAAGGTACAGATGCCTGGCGTAGCCCTTAGAGGCCAGGCTGGGCTACAAGGCAGGTAACCCATCCTAGAGGATTCTTCTGCCTTCTCCACCACATGCTGCTTCCTGCCAACTTCTCATTTTTATTTGAAAGCATGTTTTTTGTCTGTCTCTATTCCCCCAAGAGTCAACAGAATTCCTGTTACCTCAGATTGTCTTTCTGAATCCCTTGCCATAAAGCAGACATAATATTTATCCTTCCCTTACTCCACTTGGGGTTTCAAAGTCTTTGGATGCTTTTGACCCATAGTAAGTACTCAAGATGCACCATGATGTAGAGGTAGCCTCAGTGTGAAATCCTGATGTCTTTTCTCTTTCCAGGTGACAGTTGATTTTCAGGCTAAAGACCTGAATTTTGTTTACTTCTCCCAGCAGTGCAAAAGCACATTCAAGTGAATGACTATCAATGCACCCGCAGTGCATGCTGCAAGACACCGCCATGCAACCGCAGACAGGGCGGCAGTCTGGGGAGGACAGAGGTGGAGTCCCGCCGTCGTGAAATCACGCTGCAGTCCAGCACACACTTGCTATCTATCCATAGACCATTTTGACCAAGCAAGCATGCACGTTATGGGCAGTTAACATTCTCAAGTTTTTAAAAAACCAAGGGGGAACTTGTATACTGGGCTTGTTTTTCAGCCTGTTTGCTACCTTTTTTTGCATTCTATCCCATGTGAATTTTACAGACACTGGGCTAAAAAGGGTATTTGAACACCTGGGCACATTCCTAGAATGTCATCATATCCTTACTCTATGTCACCAAATGACACAGACAAGACCCTGTTTACAACTTTTTCTTTTTTTTTTTTAAGTTCAGATCTTTCTGAGGAGATGACTCTATATGACATATCTATAGCTATGTGTATGGCCATAGATGTATTTCTGTGTGTACATATGTATAGTCATGTATTCCTACATATGTACATACAAATGCAGAGGTATATAAAGTACATAGGAATTCCTTACTTGTAAATAGCCAAAAGTACTGACATGAATGATGAATTTTCACATTTAAACAGTCACCAACATGAAGCCATGTTTAATGCTTGTATGATGTGATACAATAAAATTTAAAATAAATTTATGCACATGGAATATTTTCAGCTGGCTCTTCTGAACTTCTGTTGTGTCCTCCCTTCTGGAACAATACAGTGCAATTTTTAAGAGAAGCTTTTTACTCCCACCATGCTACTTGCAAATTATCTTCCTCTAGTTATGCTTTTCTTCCTTGTTCATTTTTCCCATCTTGCTTCTATATTGTCTTGGAGTACAGAGAAAGTTACTCAAAAACCAGAATGAAGAGTTTGAAAACACCACTGGCACAGTATGCAGGGAAAACAGAAAATTTAATCATCAATACTGAAAAGACTTCTATGTTCCTGCCTGCCAGACAATTAATTTCACCTAATTCTGAAGAAGAGCCATCTGTCTGAGGAGTTGACCAGACGGGAAGAAATGTTTTAATTACTCTTCTTCCAGACGTGCAGGATCTTTTAAATTCATTTACACTATATATATTTGTGGTGTATAACAGTTTTATAATAATATTATTAGCATGGAATGAAGAGTATAGTCAAATTTATATACTCACATTATACTAGTCTGCACTTCAATAACAAAAATAATTAAGACTGGATACTTTATAAAGAAGAAAAATTTATTTAGAACACAGTTTAAAGGTTGAAATTTCAAGCTTGGTTGGCCCCAAGTGTTTGGCCATGGATGAGGAAGCCACTATTTGCAACAGAATGACAGAATAGCAAAAAAGGGAACAGCTGTGCAGAAGGACAGATAACCTGGCAAGACAGGATACCACAGAAATTCAAGAATTGGGCTCACTCATTTCCAGTAGCACAAGTCCCTAGGGTCCACAAGAATTACATTAAGCTTTGACATTATATGACCAATAACATACTATTATTTATTACTGTTGGCTATTAATGCCAACTCAGACAGCTTGACAGCTTTCTCTGCCTCTCTCAGAGACACCTTGTAAGCCCTGGAGGCCTCCACCCCTAGACTACTCTGGACCCTTTAAGGGGACCCCTAATAACTTTTGTCTCGCCCCTTATGACAGAACCCCCCAGACTTCTATAAGGGCTATAACTGTTCCAAGCCCCACAAGGTATGAAAGACCAGTACACACCCTGTGGAGAGGAGCCAAAGATCAAGTCACAAAATCTCACCAATCCCTAGCTTGCCTCTCACATAATCCTTACTCTCCTTGAAAAGTCTACCTGCCTCCTGTTCAGTTCCCTGCTGCTGCTTCTCACCCAAGCAGAGACAGCCACTCTCTTGTGTCTTTCCTAATAAATCTCTTATATAAGGCTTGTTGTGCGGTGTGACTTTGTAGTATTACTTAGTTCCCGGCTGCCAGGGTACCTTTCCCTTCAAAGCTGTAACACATTGGGGAAGCCTTTCCCCTCAGGAGCAGAACACTAACACTTGCATGGGGAAGCCTTTCCCCCAAAGAATGGTAACACACAACTAGTTGCCAGGCATCATGGCATCAAACCCAACACACTAAGAAACAGACTTTTCAGCACATGAACATTGGGGGAGACACTGAAACTACAGCCACTGCCTTTCATGATTGCTTCTGAGTATGTGTTCATGTATGTGGTGTCAACTTGACACACCAGATGGGAAAGGAGAGAATGTCCCCAATATCACATCCATCAAACGGTGTGTTACCTTGGATCCGGATTCTCCTGGGATGAGATAGAAATAGTTGGTCATAGGGACTTTGATCAGGCTAGAATTTCAACTGTATTTTAAATTATCTAAAACTCTCTCTGGTCAGACATTTCAGGTAGTAAAATACTAATCCTCAAGGATCCTAAATGAAGGGAATCCCTCTGAGATTCCCTGTAAGACAAGAAACTAACAGGTCTCCTTTTACATTATTGAGTAAAAGAAAATCTTAAAAAAATTGTCAGACCAGACTCAGGGACAGAAATTTCCAAAGACATTCTCAAGAGATGAAATACAAAGAGATGCTCCAAACATACAGCAGGCACAGACTCAGTCTGGCCACTGATGGCTACTGTGCCAAAGCTCCACCCCACATACCATAGTCCAGTCAGTCCTGAGGTTTGACATATCCTTATCTCCCTCTCTGACTCTTCAGTGCAGGGAAGAGATAGTGAGTTTCTTCATTACTTTCACTGGATGTCCTTGATATTCAGAAGTAGGTATAGGAAAAATAAGCAAACATTTATTAAATAAAATTTTCTACCTGTCATAAACTTAAGACAAATGCAATTGTGGCCAGCAGACTTTTCTGCATGTGTGATTTTGCTTCTCTGTTCCAAATGCTTTTGATAGCCACATTACTAGTGTGTACTAAACAAACCATTTCCTTCCCTTTATCTTGTGGACCGCAATGATTTGTATTGTGCCTGTAGGGCAAAAGGACCAGGCAAAAACACACTGACTCTGACTTGACCCAGAAACCAGGGCCAATGAAAGAATACCTTAACCCTGACTTGACTCCAGCCCAAGACCAGGGCCAAGAAATAGAATCCCCCCAATCCCTAATCTTTCTCCAAAATCAGACCACAAAAGTTTTACCAATCCCAGGGCCACCCTGGAAAGCTCCTCATTCCCAAGAAACCCTATAGAAAACCCACCTTCTGCTCAGTTCTCTGCTGCTTCTCACCCAAACAGAGAAAACCAATGGGTTTTCCTTCCCAATGATCTCTTGTATGATGTTTGTTGTGAGGTATGACTTTGGTATTCCTTGGCTGTGGACGGCCTGGATAACTTTCCATCTGAGCTGTAACATTTGTATTATAAAAACTTCTCCTACTGAAGCAGAGCTGTAGCACTTCTGTTGGGGAAATCTTTCATTTAGAGCTATAACATTTACAGTGCCTATATTCATTGTCTATATTTTTGGTACAAGAATACCAAAATCTGAATAATTCAAATGTTTTAGGCATGTCAGTGAGAATAGAAATCAGGTTACAGAAAGACATTTCTGACAGGGTTTGAATGAAATAAAATGGTTAGTGCATAATTTTAAATAAATAAATAAATTTAAATAAAATGATAATTGCAAAAAAAGATTTTTTGGGTTGGGTTGGTATTTGCTAATCTCTTTTGATAGTCTGCAGAGTACCTTGCAGTGTCATCGACACTAGAACATGGGACGAGGATTCTATTTAGACACTGGCTTGACCTCTCCATATTCAGTGAGTAGTCTGAGTGTTGTCCTCAGCAATGTGACCTTGATATCAGTTTGTTGTCTTGACAACAGCCTAGGTTGTTTGGGGGTTTCCATTGGACCCTTTTGACCAATAATTTAAATGGATGAAGCCAGGTTCCAGCACTGGACACCTCATTTGGTGACAGGAGATGAGCAGTAGGGATTCCATCCTTTTATTATTTAGAGACTTCATTAGAATTGCCTCATATATTATAGGAAGTTTCTACTGCAGTAGGTTTCCATAGCACCCCTCAAATGTTCTTCAATTCTGGCTGTCTCTCCCCTAATTCCTTGCTTTAGTTCCTTCCCCTTCCTACATGATCTTCCTGTATCATCCCTACCCACACCACCCCTCCACCACCAGCTCCAGTCCACCTATAAAATCTATTCTATTTTTCCTTCTCAGGGATACCAATGCATCCCACTAATGCTTTCTTCTATGTCTAACTTCTCTGGATCTATGGGTTATAGCTTGGCTATCATTTACTTATGTTCCATCTATTTACCTAAAATTTTCCTGATGTCAGTTTTTAATAAGAAATGTTCAATTGTGTAAATGTACCACATTTTCTTTATTCATTCTTCAGCTGAGGGGCATCTAGGTTATTTTTAATTTCTGGCTATTATAAATAGAGCAGCAATGAACATGGCTGGACAAGTGTCCCTATGGTAAAATGAAGCATCCTTTAGGTATAAGCCTAATAGTGGTATATAGTGGGTCTTGGGGTAGACCAATTCCCATCCTTCTGAGGAACTGCCATATTGATCTCCTAGTAGTTGTATAGGTTTACACCCCCACCAGCAATGAAGGAGAACCCACTTATTCCACACACATCCTCACCAGCATGAATTGTCACTTGTTTTATTGATCTTAGCCATTCTGACAGGTGTAAGATGGAATTTCAGAGTTGCTTTGATTTGCATTTCTCTGATGGCTAAGGATGTTGAACATTTCTTTAAGCGCTTCACAGACAGTTGAGATTTCTCTGTTGAGAATTCTCTGTTTAGATCTGTATTTCATTTTTAATTGGATTATTTGTAGTTTTACTATCTAGTTTCTTGAGTTCTCTATATATTTTGGACCTTAGCCCTCTACCAGATGTGTAGTTGGTAATAGCAAAAGAAATGTCCCATTTTAATACTATACTTATCATTAAAATCTCAATTCTTTAGGTCATTCAGGAATAGAGTGACTTCAAGCTTAAATTCTTCAAATTGCTATCACAGGGGGTAAGTCTTTGAATTTGCAGAAACTTTGTTGACTAAAAATAGAAACCTTCATATTTGTGTGTGTGCATGTGTGCACATGCACTCCTCAAACACTTTCTTTTTTTATTTATTTATTTTGTATTTATCAAGAAAAACAGTAAAATGAATTTAAAATGCTGAGAAGTTAGCAATAACTATAAAGAAAATAAAAATCATAAGCATGACTTATTAAGGGTGATAATGCAAATAAGATTGCTACACATATATTTACTTTGTGTTCAGCTTTCCCTCTGAATTATTTTTCCATCCCTGTATATCCTTATTCAAGGTCCCTTCCCCCTCCCACCACATCAGGTCATTTTTTCTTCTCTGCAACTCCCCATCCCCTCCCTGGGCAGGGAGCAGACAGTCCTGTGGTCCCATTGACCCAATAATGCTTGGATCA
Organism: Sigmodon hispidus; assembly: GCA_004025045.1. Classification (NCBI taxonomy): domain Eukaryota; kingdom Metazoa; phylum Chordata; class Mammalia; order Rodentia; family Cricetidae; genus Sigmodon; species Sigmodon hispidus. Next base: position 91,689 of record PVIH01005370.1, read on the forward strand.
GTCTCCACTCCTGGCCAAATCCAGTTTTGTCCACCCTCCCTCAAGAGTGAGTCAAGTGTTCCTATAGCTGAAGAAGGATTCGAAGGGTCAGTCCAAGCTGTTTCAGATCCCAAGCTGTTCAGTGGTTGTGGTTTGCCGCTTGGGCATGCTTGGCTTATTTTCTTGTTTGTTTATTTAGAGACCACTAATGAGTGAGTACATCCCCTGTTTATCTTTCTGAGATTGTGATACCTCGCTCAGGAGGATATTCTTCAAATCCATCCATTTGCCTGCGAATTTTAGGATATCATTTTTTCTTACTGCTGAGTAGTATTCCATTGTGTAGATGGACCACAGTTTGTTAATCCATTCTTCAGTTGAGGGACATCTAGGTTGTTTCCAGGTTCTTGCTATTACAAATAGCACTGCTATGAACATAGTTGAGCTAATACCTTTGGAGTGTGAATGTGCCTCTTTAGGGTATACACCCAGAAGTGGTATTGCTGGGTCCTTGGGGAGATTGATTCTTAGTTTTCTGAGAAACCTCCATATTGCATTCCAAAGTGGCTGAACAAGCTTACACTCCCACCAACAATGGAGGAGTGTTCCCCTTGCTCCGCATCCTCTCCAACATAGGCTGTCATCTGTGCCTTTTATCTTAGCCAGTCTAACAGGTGTTAGGTGGTATCTCAAAGTTGCTCAAACACTTTCTAGGTGTCTTGTTTGTTTGTTCTTGAGACAGATCTCATCTAGCCTAAGATAGTCTTGAACTCACTATGTAGCTGAGGATAGCCTTGAACTCTGGATTTTCCTATCTGCCTGCTGAGTTGTAGGGTCATACCATAATCTGATTTATAGATATCCCAATAATCTTGTGGTGTGTGACAGGTGTTATTAGAAGTCCTTAGTGGGATCCGATGGACAACTCTTTGCTACATGCAAAAATATATCTTCAGCCAGACGTAATGGTGTATACCTTTAACCCCAGCACTCAATGATAGAGGTAAAGAAATCCCTAAATTCAAGATCAGTCTTATTTACAAAGTGAGTTCCAGGTCAGCCAGGGCTACACAAAGGAACCTTGTCTCAAAAAAAAAAAAATATTGTATGACATCAGGAGTTTACCTAACACTGAATCTCACAGTTTTACATATGAGTTAATAGGATGATACTAAAATCCCAGGTGTTTCTATGAAACTAAATCATATAATATGCCTTCCCTCAATCCACTCTGGTCCACAATGTTGGTCTTAATACTGTTTCAGTATTAAGGGCTACTAAATAAAATTCTCAAAAATTCTATCCTGCTGAATCGTTTTTGGTTTTGTTTTTAACATACAATGAACTGCTACAATTTGGATCTGGAGTAGCCACCAAAGGCTGTGCATAAAAAGCTTGGTCTTCAGCTTATCACCATTAAAAAGAAACAGAGTGGACCACTTATGAAAATGTCAGGCAGAGCAAGATGGAAGCTCAGATCTCCAGTGATTGTCTCTCCATGGGAAGTGCCAGCTCCTCAAATAACAAATTGCCTGCATGAGAGCTCATGGGATCAGGTGTGTGAAATCCTGGAAGGAATGCACAGAAGATGCTAGCGTTGAGTTCAGAAATAAACAGTCTAATTTTCAGTGGGTTGACTAGGTGTCTGAATGAGGCCCATCACCGGATTCTCCTCCACCAAAGCTATAAGGCATATTATACATCAAGATGTGTGACCCTGGGATAACACTGAAATTCAAAAGTAGAAAAGGGAGACTTCAGTTAAGAAAGAAAGAAAAAGGAAGGAAGGAAGAAAAAGAAGGAAAACAGAGTCCTGAGACAGCACAGAAAACTAAAAAGAAAGAAAAGACCAGCAGGCTATAGTGTAGACTCCAGAAAGCCTGGATATTTGAAAGTACTGAGAGCTTTTTAGAGTTATGCTCTAAATGTATAAGAAGCATGAAGCTGCTTCAGAAAAGAAACTCAATTGATTTCCCAGCAAATCTTCATGGTCTCTTAACCAGGACTGATCTTGAAAAGGGACCCAGTGTCTAAGTTTGGCCTGACTTAGAAGTGGGAAATCCTTGCCTATTCTGGGACCTGGTAGACGTTCCTCAGGCTCAGCAGGTGTTGCCAACCAAGCAAGACTTGGCTACTAATGACTCTGCAGCACACCAACTGAGAATACCACAGTGCAGTGAAAGGGTGTTGTAACAGAAGGAGAGCAGAACCATGGCTCCAGGAAGCCTGCACTGATCCTGGGGCACAGCCAGTCACAAGAGGCTTTGCATAGGTGACAAGACGTAGTAGTTTCCATCCAGCTTCTACCATCTGCCCCAGTGCAGCGGCTCCTACTAGGCAACGTGCTCTTGAAGAGTATTGTCAGAAACCAACATACATGCACACGCACACACATACACAAGCACACATATGCTCACACACATACATGTACACATACATGCATACACACACACATACACAAGCATATATACACTCACACTCACATGCATGCACACGCACACACATACATGCTTCCTCTCCATCATGAGAAGGACAGCTTGCTTTTCTTCAAACAAGCCCAAATCATGGACTGAACTCTGTGCACCAAAGTTTACCTCTTATTTAACTTGGGTATTTGTTACAGAAACAGAAAGCTGAGTGATACAGTGACTAAAGAGAGCCAAAGTAAGGAACATAGAAAGGGTTGAGAAGGAACTTAAAATTTTACATGGAGACCAGAGAACACTTCACCTGAGGGTGACATTTGAACAGAAGCCCCTAATAATTCAGGGACTGAGCCACATGGCTATTATGGGGAGTTCCCCCAAGCAGTTCAACAACCTTGTGACAGAGTATGTTTTTCCAGGTTTGCGGGATAAATGATCAGTGAGGCTAAAATAAAGTAACAGAGACCAGAAAGATGATGTACACAAGATGATGGGAACTGCATCTTTGAAGCAGTGGCCCTGGATGAGGACAGTCCTGTGCTTGTGGCTCAATAATCCCTCACTCAAGCTAACTGACCTCTCATGGCTTGTGTTTGTGAGTGTTAAGGAGAGTCCAAGAAAAGTCAGGAAGATACCTGGGACAGATGGCTTCCTTACATCAGAATGGAGAATGTGTGCCGCTGAGAGACAGCTGAGGGTATTCTACACATGTGAAGTATCTCATGATGGCTAGCAGTGGAGGTTAAGTCTGATATAAAACCACTCAGAGAAACAAGAGAGGGGAAAAATGATACACATTCTACTTGGTCCTAACAACTGAGTGTTTGTTTCAAAGATTCAGAATACTGCAAAGGGTGGGTTGCCTGTACCACAGAAGAGCATATAAAATAACAAGAAAACAGGAGTGGGTTGTATATGTAGTATATCATGGGGAACTCAATGTGACATGGACAGGAAAATGATAGCACTCTGGAGAAGCTCATCTGAGGGGTGTGAGCCTCATTAGACAATGAGACTGAGTTTCCAAGAAGGTCACTGTGAATTAGAACAGTAATCTTCAGTGTGTGATTTGTAGACCAGGAGCGCCATCACCCTCAGGAAATCAAGAGACATAAAAATCTGGGCTCTGTGCCAGGGCTGCCTAATCAGAAAGTGAGAGTGCAGCCCACCCACTTCAGGTGACACAGATACTAGCCAAATCTCCAGCACAGAATGTGACATGGTTGCTGTGGGCCATCCAGAGAACAAAAAGGGAGCAGTGGAAAATGGAGGAAGGATCTGTATCTGCCTCTGCAGAAGTGGATGGGAACATCCTGAGTAAATGCTATCAGCTGATACTCTGTGCTCTTTAGGGTGAGCTTACCTAAATAAAGATAAAGGGAAAATGAGCCTTTCTGAAATGAAGAAATAAGTGCTTGCAAAATAGGCATGAATGATAAAATTGGAACTTTTCAAATAGTCTTTGGTTTGATGAATTTAAATCTAAAAGATTTAATCTAACCATTGGAGTGAAAGGCCACATGGAATTCCCCCCTGGGGAAAATTGGAATTTGGCTTTACCAGTGACTAGACAGGGAGTAAGTGAGGACTTCAATTAAAAGGCCAGAAGTGACCAAGAAGAGGAAGTTCCTGCCAAACAGGAAACTTGGCGTCTGCTTTCAGGACACTCTTCCAAATTAGTTGGGTATGACCACAGTCATCTTTTGTATCTAAACCTTTCTTTAGCTTGACTGAAGACTTAATTTTATATCCTACAAATTATAGCTTTGAGATAAAATTTTGTACTTTAATTTTCAAGATGAAACTTTGCAGATTTGGTGTTTCTGATGCTAGTCTGACATCCTGCTGTTACCAACTAATAAATTCAAACTAATTTCCAAATTTCACCAACTAAAAGTTGATGTTGATACAGAAAAGTTGGTCTTTTTTCTGTATGTTTATGTTTTGGGGTATGTAGCATCAAATATATTGCATGCTTGACAAGGGTTATTCCAGTGAATTATATCCCTGGTCCACTTTGTTCTGTACCCTTTTATATTAGTGAGCCTCACATCACTACAATACTCAAGTCAATTAAATCTTTTTTAAATATTTTTATTTATTTTTTATTTTATGTGAATTGGTGTTCTGCCTGCATGTATTACTGTGTAAGGATGTCAGATCTTGGAATTATAGACAGTTGTTAGCTGCCATGTGGTTGTTGGGAATTAAACTCATTTTGGGGAAGAATAGTCAGTGCTCTTAACCACTGAGCCATCTCTCCAGCCCTCAACTAAATCTTTAAAAAGGAAAGGTTGGTTGAACTTACAGATCTCAAAGCTTACAGCACAGTGGAAGAGGCCCTGTGCTTCTGCCTCTGATGAAGCTAGCTCATCCTGACTGGAACACAATAAAAACAAGTAGTCAGAGGTTAAATGCTGCAGAGACTGAAGAGGATGAGTTCAGCAATCACTTCTGAGGGCATTTCTGCCTATGATCTGAAAGTCTGCTCTCCATCCCACTTCCAACAAACTCAGCTGTCTCCTAGGAATGCCACTCTGTGGTCCAAGCTTTCAATCATGGCTGTTTGAAGTACAATCAGCCAATATGTAAATCATAGCATTTCTGCCTTCAAGTATATTAATTAACTAAAATATAAAATGGTCCTCAAAAGGCAAAACTGTACAGGTTCATTTGCTTTCAGTTTTATGATTTACATATAGCATTTAGTTTGAGAGGGTCCTTTATGGAATAAATAGGGTAGAAATATCTTTGCATAAAGGCAAATAACATTTGTTATATTCAGTCAGACACTTATTCTAAGAACAGACAACTGCGAAGATATTTTACAGAAATTTTAATCAGATTTGTTTATGTAGAAATATTCAACTGTCTCCAAAATTTCACAAACAACAGTACAAAAGTTAACTCTAAATGCATTAAAGGCATTTTTAAGAAACTAAATGGTCAATGGTCATACACTCAGTTGACTCAGTTTTTAGTGGTTCTATGAAAGATACCTATGGTCGTGCACATGCTCATAAGAGTTTTACCACTAAGCTTCAACCCCTACACCTCAGTTTACACTTTGTCAGCAATCTTTATGGCAAGACTCAGAATTTCCTGTAAGAATCAATTCAGGATTGTTCACCCAGTCTCGACCTCCACTCTGATGCTTGAATCTACATCATATGCTCATTTATTTAATGAAACAAATTGCATTCTTTGTGCCTATCAGAAATACAATGAAATTAGGTGACCTTAACAGTCATATTTCATATGATTTTAATGTGTGGCCATATTAGAAACAATGTAGAAAAGCTGAGCTGGACTAAATACCACCTAGTAGTGAAAATCTTAACCTTTTCAGATTTCTCTGAAAGTTTGTGGCCATTATTCAGAATTACCATGTTCTGCAAGCTAATGGTATTTTTAGGTAGAAACATCAGGTTGTTGACCTCTAGAAAGCATCAGCATTAGTGTCCATGTCCATGGCCTCTCAAGCTATGCACACTATTAGTATCTTCAGCTGACTAGGTGTTTTTTTTTTTTGTTGTTGTTGTTGTTGTTGAGAAAGGAAAGCTACCAGATCCCCTGCGACTTTAAGCAGCTTTCCCAAATTTTACTCCCTATGCAACACTGCCATTCTCTCCTCATTGTGACCAATGTCTTCACCATGCACAGAATTCATCACATTGATAAATACGAATCTGTGACATTTTACATCTTACCTCTAAAGATTTCATCTCTCAGTAGAATGAACAGGACTGAGCTATGTCTTTCTTTAAGTTTTATTTCTTTCCATTGGAATAATCTTACTGATCCTTAAATCTGTCTCATTCCTGCGGCACACATATTTTTAGAGAAGGTCTTTTCTATAGATCATGATAGTACAGATTCTTCTTAGTTCAAAAAAGAAAATAAGCTAGCAAATTCTTTTGCCTCAAATTATTTGAATATCGTATTCTGTCAAAGCTCAAATCCTTTGCACTCACACTATTTCTGTGAGTTAAGCAGTATAATGCTTATACTATTACTAAATGGAATTAAGGGAAAATTCAAAGACATAATTTGTCAGCAGCCAAATATTTTTTTCTTCCTCTTAGAGTTTTATGATTCAATAAAACTAAGAAAAATTATTTACTTTATATTATAATATGTTGACATAGCACTCACATTTAGATCTTTCTCAAGTTTTAAAAATATTTTAAATAAAAACTATTTAGGTAATAATATCATCATTTTACTTTAATAATTCTATCTGGCACACCTGTGTGTTTGTAAAAGTAAAACACTGATATTTCCAAATGTCAAAAAGATATTCTTTGTTTTACAAGAAGTTGATAAAATCATCTGGACTATCATTTCTCATGAATTGCATAATCTATGGACAATCAAATCAAAGAAAAGGTTACTCAAATAACCTGATACTCACTGCCAAACATAAAGCACTCCACAAACATATTCATCCAGAATCATTTAATAAATAACTATACTTCAATTTGTAGTTATGTAAGACTACATATAAGATCATATGGCCCTGCTCATTACAGTACTAAAAGAAAAAGTCACAAAACTTGATTTCTGTTTACAAATATGGTCATCAAAAATAGATCTATATACATAAGAAATACACAAATACATAGCTGATTTAAATAGTGCATAAATCTCTTTGCTTCAGATAAGTGCTAATTGTTTTAGTATTTTAGTTTTCAATGTCAATTAACAACCTTTAAATATATAAAGCATGACTGTCTAAATATGACAGACCAAAACCTATGTATAAAATTATTATAAATTATTTAAAATGTCAATACTTCCCTTTTGAAATGTGAAAGCTTTTTAAATCTTTTAAACAATATCTAATGTGGTTTTATAGAAAATAAGTTACTGATAAAATCTGTAATGCAAGCTGTAGCTATGAACATAGCCAAATAAATGGCTAAAGACTTTGAGACTACTGCTTGAAATCTTAGAAGATAGAAGACAAGATGCACTTAGTAAGTCTAGAACAGGTAAAAACATAGTATTTATCTATGAAATTTATTTCTTTAAGTGTATGAATTAGTAGTTCAATTTAACAATGGTATTGTATTGTAAAGTGCCAATACAATGGTATATATTTAAAAATGGTAAAGTGCCAAGGGGTCACCCCTTGGCACTTTACCATTTTTAAATATATAATGTTCTTGAGTCACCCAATCTATATGATGTATGCCTTAGTCAGTATTAGTTCATAGGCATATATAATTTAGAGGCCAGAACCTGGTGAATGAGGGATAGAGATGACAGTTCATATTGCTTGTCTCAAGGCTTCTATAAGCACAGGAAGCTAGAACAGATAAGTCTGGACAATGTGTCCAACAAAAGCAAAATTGGTAGAGGAGAAACTAAGAAAGAAGACAAGAATTATTGTCTATAGTCTGTGGTCTATAGCCAATGACCTATAGTCTATAGTCTATGACAGGCAATGTAATTGACCAATAGCCAGGGATCTCAGGAAAAAATATAGGCACAAGAATGTATCAAAGATGATCTTGACTCTTGGGTCCCTATTGTCTCCTAGGCAGGATCCTTTTGTTTACCCCATTCTAGAAGCAGAATCAGTAGCAAGGTTATACCATGGAATGATCCAGAAATAAAGGCCATAGACATGCTCTATTCCTCCTCATTTCACTGCTGCCTAGAAACAGAATATGTAGGCAGATACAGGAAGTCTCTTTCTGAGATTTATCATTCTAGTAAATATCTCAGAATTTATATGCTAGCACCAATGGCATGAAAAATATTTTTTAATAATGTTCAGTGTAAGAAGATGCCTCTGATCATCAATATCACATGTGTATATTTATATTTGCCTTTCAGACACGTACAAGGTCATAACATTCACAATTGTAGCTCCAATGGAATATGCCGATGTTGAAACTCTTAACTCTAGTGTTAGCATCAATAAATTAGTGTGGAAAGTAAACCAGGCCTGGACTCAGCTTTAACAAAAATAAATCTTCCAAAACAACTATGATAGGGAAAAATGATCTGGTCCAATTATCCTAAAACACATTTTTTAAGAAGCCAAACAAGTTTTAGTAGCTGTAGCCCTGGAGATGCTTCACAAGCGAGTCCCATTGGTCTTGCCACTGTGACCTGTGGAGTTCAGTTCAATGTGGTTGAAGGCGGGGTTATCAATTCCACCATCTTCCACAGGATGTGATTTATAGCTTAAAACATGATTCTTCTGAAAAAAAAAAAAGTTAACATGATTTTTTTTAAAAAAAAAAAGAAGCCTTATTTGTTCAATGACAGAAAACTGTTACTACTGCTTTCATGTCTCTACATCTACTGACATAGAGTGATAGCCATCCAATATAAAGCAGCAGAAGATGGAGTGGAGTACACTAGACACTTTGGTGATGAATACTCATACATTCTCTCAATGGTTCTTATCTATTAACTGTACACCTGTAGATTAGATATAGAACTATCCCTTCTGTGTGCCTCTCGAGGAAAGGGCTGGGGACTGACTAGTGTTCTATTTCAGTGATTAAAAACCCAGTTTTCCCTAATTTAAGATAAACAAAACCTAACTTACTTTTTTAAAAACATCGAAATTGGATAAGAAGTCATGTTTGGTTAGTAAGAATCGGGGGTCTAAATTCTGTTTTCTTCCTCCTGAAAAACAAATACATTATTTACATTGTTATACAGACATGTATACAATGTGACCTCCCATCACACAGCCTTTGGGGTTATAAACATTCAGCTTTATACACACATAATAAGCAAGGAAAACCTTTGAAGTATTCTGAAGATCCAGCCTCCACTCCCTGTTCCTAATCTCAGATCCTGAAAGGGTCTAGCTGAATAATAGGAATTTTGTGATATCTACATTGTTAAATAGATGGAGAGAAATAAGAGTTCTCAATCTTAACCCAAATGCTTCATCTGGTACCACCTGGATAAAGAGTTGACTGTTCTGATAATGACAGGAAAAGCTACCTACGTGACCTGCCCATAAAGTGGTAAAACTGTTTGCCCCCTTGCCCCCTATCTCTCTGTCTCCCTGCCCCTCTGTCTCTGCCTCTTTGCCTCTGCCAGTGAACCTACTTTTGCTGACTTTGTAACTATGAATAGTTATATGAGTGGAGAAATTGTGCACTGTTGGATAAGGTAAGTGAAACACTTCATGCTCACTGATGTTTTGTAAAACCCTCTTCTCTAAGGTTTTGTTTTAGAAACTAATCCTTTGATTTGGCCTTGATTGCTTTCTGTTGTCTGCATGTCTGTCTTTCATTTTTCTTTTCATTTTTTGCTTGGTAGACCAACTAAGATGCTTTTGAAAACCATATATGTGGCCCTCAAACCATCAATATCTACATCTTTGAGACATGTGCTTGAAACACAGATGCCTGCACTTGAGCTTTAATTGACCAAATTGGTACTATGGGGCCACTGAACTCTTGACTATGCCTGATTTCTAAGGTGATTTTCATATCTGCTAAAATTTAAGAATTGCCCCAGCACCCACCCTGTTTTATTGACAAAAAAAAAAAAAAGCCTCTCAGTGCAAAAAGTCAAATGGCTCTAAATGCCGATCAAGTGTGTCTGTCTGGATTGTTATAGATTTCTAGTATTCTATAGTATGCTTTAAAGAAGTGTATGTTTCTAAGTTTTTTCTTTTTTTCAAGGTTCTCACTGTTGCTGTGGGGGAGGACTAGCTCATTAGTAAAGTTAAAGAAGTGAAAGTGCGTGGTTTTGTTTTTGTTTACTACATGGGCATAACTGCATGTAGCTAGCAAAACTAAAGAAGTTAAGGAAAGAAACAGAAATGCCAGCAGGAACACTCTGATCCCTCAGTTTCATCAAAGGGGAGAAAGCAGGAGAGGGTGACAAGAGCCGAAGATAAAAACACAAGGAAATACAGTTCAGTTATGAACAACTGTGAGATTGTTTGTGAAAGTAAATTGTACTTCTCAAAACAGATTAAGAAATAAGGCTGCCTGCTGCCTGCCCAGGGATGGGATGGGGAGTTGTGGAGAAGAGAGAATGACCTGATGTGGTGGGAGGGAGAAGGGATCTTGAATAAGGATATACAAGGATAGAAAGTGTGACTTCTTTGTTCATAATAATAAAATAAAAATAAAAAAAAGAAATAAGGCTACTAAGTTAATACTTTGCATGAAAAACACAATCTTTTTGGAAAGGGAATGCATACATTATTGCTATCAACCCAAAGGAGATAATATTCGAAGCAGTGTTAACCTGGAGGTCAAAAATTAACAGGGCCAGCCAGATTCCGTGGAGGCTGCTGCTGTCTTTGTGTAGTGCAAACCAAATGGCAATAGCATATGTTTGGCCAAAGTGTGGGAAAGTTGAATTGGTAGAGAATGCAGCACTGCCTTCCCCTGATTGGGCTGCTGTAGATATACATTTTGAGTGGGGTGGGACAAGGAAGGTAGGATCCCAGCAATTCCACCAACCCCCAATCCCAGGCACTGTGATACCTCAATGTTCTCTCACCTGGATATTTTGAGAGTCTACCTGCCCTCCGTCCCTACAGTCCATTCTCAAACTGGATCAAATGCTTCCTTGGGGATTATTAGAAAAGTAATTGGGGAAAATATTTCTAGATTAGATCTAAAAGACAGAGATGGAAAGTAGGAAAGAAAAGGCAAGAAAATTAAAGAAAACTTCTTTAGATACAAACATTTGACTGATACAAGTTTCCAGAAGGATAAGACAGAAAATAGCAAGAAATTACAAAAGGATAGCTTAAGGAAATGCCCAGGGTGAGTAGATTGAGACCTCTGAGTTAAAGGGTCATAAGGCAAGGTAGTCATTGAAAACTGTATCATTGGAAAGATTAGCAGGTGGTCTGGAATTGACATTCAAACAGAGAGAAGAAAAATTAATATATTTTAGAATAGGATTTATACTCAAATAGCAGTCAAGTATTATAATTTTGTAGACATGTAAAATTTCCAAAGCCCCTTTTCCTCCTCTGTCGTTTTCAAGAATGTACTACATAACATGGATCCACTTAATTAAAAGAATAAACGTCAGGGTAGGAGAGCCGGTTCTGCAGTTAAAAGCACTCTGACTGCTGTTGCAAAGGACCCAGATTTGGTTTTCAGCACCTCCATAGTAGCTCAGAATCAAAAGTAAGGGAAGATATAGCACTTTCTTCTGGCCTCTGTGGACACCTAGCCAACACACAGTACAGTTACATATACTCAGGTAAAACACACATAAAAATATCAACTGATTTAAAAATAAACTAGAGGCACAAATGTAAGTGAGAATAAAATCTCAGTGTAAAACCTCCATTCCAGATAACAAGTTTACACTCTATGCATTATCAACTAATTATTAAAACTTAATTTACTCTATGAAAATTTTCAAATCTTTCTACTATGTTCACACATAAATATTATAGCTATTATTTCTTCCATGTGTGTACATCTTTAAAATTTACAAAGAATCTATATTGAACAATTGAAACATCCTGGCAGAAAGATGTTGTCAAGATATGCATACAGCTCTCTCTTTGTAACAAGTTACTATGTAACTATGCAACTGCTATGTAACAAGTAACTATGTACACCTTAGTTTTATCTTACAGGAACATGGCTTCATCACTCTCCTTTTACACATTACAGTGCTAAGCCTCTGAGTAGAGTGGTTATGTACCTTGCCTGAATCCAGGTAGAACCAATATTATACGATGACAGGTTAAGTTCTGTCTTAAGTTTAGGCTCTTAAATATGCCATGAGTAAAGTTTTTAAAAATTAATTTAAATAATTAATAGGATCATAGTGAAGTGGCATAAAGAGCTTTAAATCATACAAAGAAAACTCTCGTATTTCTAGTAGTGAACAGAAAAGTATATTAAGATAATTACCTGTTGATAAACTGATAAGTATCCCCACTAATAATGTTACCAATGTTCCAATAGTACTGAAGTACAGATATGATAATGAATACCAATTGTCCATCAGCGGAGTCCTGAAAGATACCAAAAATATAATTATAATAATTCACCATGTCCCTAAAAACAAGTGTGCATATCTATGATCTTGAGAGTAAATGCACAATTTTTAGCTTGCTTTTAATGTCATAATTACTGGTCTACTTTCTGATTATTAAATAAGGAATTTAAAATATGGCTTCACTTTGACCATGCACATGAGAAAGAACTTTAAATATTGTAAGATTAAGATGCCATAATTATTTGGCTCAGATGAATCAGAAAGCATGAAGCCACAGTCACCTAGGTCACTACAGTTTGGCCTAGTCAGGTTTCTGTACACTCCATAACACAAAGATAGCATGGAGCCCTATCAAAATCCTTATTAGTTTTATAAATCTTACCTGGAACGTATAAATAGCCAATAAGTAACCAAATCAACACACTATGCTCTTCCTGACCCTGTAGACCAGTGACCAATTTAACTGCAACAATTTTCCATCAACTTTATTTCCTTTTTGTAATCTATTTAAATCCCTGACCTCTCAAATGCCATTTTAGGAGGACTTATTCTAAATAACTAGGCAAGACAAAAAAAACAAACAAAAATCAAAATAACTGGAGTCCCCTACTTGTCACACATAATATGAAGAAGACATAACATGAAACTTAGTACCTCTCCACATCGTGAATCTGGAAAGCACTGGTGGAAAATGGCATTTCTGTGGTTGATGTCCAGGCTGACCCATTGTGTGTGATGTTACAGCCATGGATGTGAAGGGATAATGGTAAGGTTCTCTCAGGAAGTGGAGGATAAAGCTGAGCTCCAATTCCTACCCATAAAGAAATGGCAAATCCAGCCAACAGACCAGCGAATGCTCCCTGAAAAACAAGAGTGCTTTTAAAAGAAAAATAACATTATTCTCTTTGAAGTAGATTCAACATGAGAAAGTCAGTTTCAAAATGGTCAAATCAAAACCCCCAGCACCCTATCTGACTCTCCACTCATATAGTATCTCTGCTTGTTGTCAAGGTTGCCATAGCTCCCCCGTCTCTCTGTTCAGAGTCTTAGAGATTCACTAACCTCATTCCCTCGTTATCTAACAAATGCTTATAAATGTCTGACATCACCTACAGATATTCTAGGTCTTTCCAGAACTTCATGCTATAGTAGAAATTGACTTCCTGTTGGTTTTCAGAGAAGTCATTTGAATTTCATTTACTACAAACATAATTTTGTATTTCCACATATAGGCAAGCTTAGATATAATAGCATAAATATTGCTTCTTTCTGAAAAATGTCACAAGTTATATTCACCTCCTCAGGGCTGGAATGATGTACAGGAGCTATGGTTTAAAACATCAAAAGAATGAGCTTTGTGGTCACAGTGGTAAAGATCTAATTACTTCTCTTCACTGGACTCTGACTAAATTCATTCTTGAAATCTAAGCCTGTTGACCTCTTTCACTAAAGTCTAGATACTCAATTTTAAGAAGGGCAAGAATTTAAATGTTCAAGAGATGTTGTTCTATTTACATCATGAATATTTAAAGTGTAATACATGGTTCTAACAGTTTCCATTAAGCTTCCTATATGTAAGACCTCAATGTATAGCTCTTCACTGGACCCTCTATCAAAGTCAAAAGGAGCAATTTTAGTCCTCAAGACAAGTAACTAATGACAGATGTCAAGCAACCATGTCTTTATAGTTGAGAAGAAAATTGTGGTTGAAAAAGTAACCTTTAGATGTGTCCATTAGTTATACTTACAATTGAATTGGCAAAGGGGACTAAGATGCCCAAAGAAAACAAGCCCAGAAGTGGTCCTCCAACCATGCCAAATATGCTGAGTGCTGCCTACAAAATAACACAGAATCAACATTCAGAAATCTCAAACCTCAACATAATGTTTCAAGCAATTTCATCAGGTCAAGTATTAAAGTACTGATAATTTTTTAAATTAAAATAATAAAGTATTAATGACTATTTTCAGTCTCCTCCAGAAAATACAATTTCATTTGGCAAAGATAATAAACACTTGGAAACTTCTGTCTATCTTAAGTGTCTTCTGTTTCTTTTGAGTGTTTGTTTGTTTTGGGACAATGTCATCTCATCACGTAGCCCTGGATATCCTAGAACTCACCATAATACAGATAAAGCTTGCCTTGAGCTCACAGCAGTCCTTCTCCTTTACCTCCCGTGTGCTGAGATTTAAAGTGTGCGCTACCACAATTGGCTTGTCTGTCTCTTCAGGTACACTCAAATAAACATCAAAGTGCTGGAGAGATGGCTTAGTGGTTAAGAGTACATACCTTCCTTATAGAAGACTTGAATTCAGTTCCCAGCACCTACATCACGTAGCTCACAACTAACTATAACTCCAGCTCCAAAAAAGAAGGTGCCCTTTCCTAGATTCTACAGGCACCTATAGCCACATCCACATATTTACCCAGACATATTCATATACACAATTAAAAAATATTTTTAAAAACAACAAAAGGCTCTGGGAAGATGGCTCAGACTATAAAATTTTTCACGAGCATGAGAGTTTAATGCTCACACAAGACCTAGATGTGGCAGCATATGGTTTTAATCCCAGTGTGGAGGAGAGAGATACAGGAGGGTTGATGGGGCTTTCTCATTGGCCGGTCTAGCTGAATTAGTAAAATCTAGGTCAGTGAGAAATGCTGTCTCAAAAAATAAGGTGGGGATATTATTTTGAAGAAGACACCCAACAACAGTTTCTGGTTCATACACATGCATGAGAACCCTTCCCCAACACATGTACACACACACACACACACACACACACACACACACACACACACACACACAAGGTATCACAACGCAAAGAAGACAAAGAGTCATGAAACCTTTGGAGCACCTCTGTGAGTATATAACACTCCTTCTCAGCTCTGTTCTGATAAATCATAATGCTCTTTTGTGCTTTGGTGGTCTCAGAATATTCCCCTGAACAAGACTGTAGACAAGAACTTTAAAGTGGCCAGAAATAATGATAAAATCCAGGAATACCCTGATTATCTGATAAGGATGTCATTAAATTGAAAACTGGATTTAAAATAATTGATCCAAGGGCATAAAGATTTAAAATCTATTTGGATGATTGAAACTTTTCTTTGATATGAAGCTACTAGAGCTACAAGATTAAAAAAGATTTGCAATGTGAAACATGAGAAAATTCAAACAATGTTCCAAGAGATGTATGCTCTTAGTAACCTAGTAATTTCAGTAACCTATTGTCTAGTTTTGAAGACTGAACAGGAAAAAAGCTCAATGTTGACTGATGGGTATAAAGTTACCATTTTATAAGGGAGATAGATTCTAATGGGCTAGTTAGTGCTCAGTAGTGTGATGATGGTAAATGATAATGGATTACATCTCAAAAATCTATGAGAAATTATTTTTAATGTTTTCATCACTACAAAATGATAAATATTTGAGATGATAGATATATTTAATCACATTTGAATGTAGCAAAATACACATATGTACTAAAGCATGATATTATTGCTATAAATATGATGCAGCTTTATGTCAATTAAAATGTAAAAAGAACCATCAAAGAGTGAAAACATGGTGATTTGTCCACCAAGAGGTCAAACATAACAGAACGAATGAATCAGAGGATATATCAAGGAAATGCTAGAAGATATGTACTGAAACATTGATTGAAATGAATTCCTTCAAAACTCTACACTGTTGCGGGGCAGTGGGGGCACATGCCTTTAATCCCAGCACTTGGGAGGCAGAGGCAGGTGGGTCTCTGTGAGTTCGAGGCCAGCCTGGTCTAAGGACAGGCTCCAAAGCTACACAGAGAGACCCTGTGGGGTGGGGGAGACCACACTGTGAAGTAAAGAATTGTGTGGACACAGTGAGAGAGAACTAGTGTGTGAGAAGGATGTGAGTAAGGGATGTGATGGGGAATCTGTTCTCAGCAGAGTCAGAGGATGTGAGACTTCACTGCAAGGTGCAAAGAAATAGCACATGGCCATGAAGCCAATTACATGATCTAGTAGCCATATTTATAGAAATAAAGAAGATGCCTCAAAAAGAAAACCATTCTACTAGAGAAGAAAATCTTGGCTGGTCGTGGTGGCACATGCCTTTAATTTCAGCACTGAGGCAGAAGCAGGCAGAGCTCAGTAAGTTTGAGGCCAGCTTGGTCTACAAAGGGAGATCCAGGGCAGCTAGGGCTGTTACATAGAAAAAGGCTTGTCTTGAAAAACAAAAAACCAGAAAAGACGACGTTAGTTAGTAATACAGCAAGGAGTTAGGTGGCTTGAAGTTAGGATGGTTTTGCGAGATTTCCCCCACATAGTCCAGAGATGATGAAGAAAGAGAAGCCAGCAACAACAGGAGCACCTGCCACAGTGCAGCTGATGGAGCAAAACACATTCTCACAGCCATATCAGCCAAGGCCAGTGAGGAACTGAGCCTGTACACTGCTGGGCAGTATCATAGGAGACCTTGTAGAAAACAAGCTGTTACCAAGGCACAGAAGAAGGGCAGCTACCCCCATCATGGTATCTGCAAAAATCACTTTGCATATTTGAGGATACTGGATGTTGAAATTAACCAGTGCATTCAAAACAACAAAAAACTCTCAGTTCACTGTGCTGTTCATAAAAGACACAACTTATACATTGTCTCAAGACAGCAAATAGATGTCAATGTCCAGTGTCACTGATCAGCTGATCATAAGGATCTCTATCAAAGGACCATCCTCAAACTTGAACAGCCCTGTTTCTTATGCCTGTATTCAATCTATGTTTGCTGCTAATTGTTTTCTTTCACAAATAGAGTTTGTTGGGAAGAGTAAATTTAGTTGTGGTTTCTAAGTTACATCTGCTGAGATGACCTGGTTCCTGGAAATCCCTGGGAGAAGAATGGAATCCCCCAGGATTGGGTTATATTATAGCACGAAGTGACTCTCATTTATTTAGTAGCTATGATAAGTTTCATGTTTGACCTCTTGACTCTGAAGAGGATCAGTAATTAACAAGTTGCCTGAACTTGGAAGTCTATCAAATCTCAAACACATTTCCATTGATGGATAAAGAGGATTTGGCATAGTCTTAGCAACTAGCTTCCTTAGGGAAACCTATCACTTTCTATTTAATTTGCACCAAGGATGAATGGTAGCTGTGCCCTGAGCTGTTTATCCTGGCACTTCTGTATAAGATTGGTAGGAGGCACCAGCCAGTATCACATGAGCCAGATACAATCAGGAACAGATAACCAACTGACTAGAAGAGTCTCCACCCAAACACCAGCCTTGGAATTTGAGGTCATTCCCCCATGTTTCTACATCTACATTCAGCTGAGTCAGCTACCAGCCATTTCTCCCATAAAGAGAATTGAAGATATCCTGCTAAGGGCAAACTTCATCCTAAGGTTTAGAAGGCTTTATACACATGTGAAGCCTTGTCTCCTGGAAGTCCTGAGGGCCATGATTAGAAATCCCTAGAGGCTGGCTGCATGACAGTACCAACTGACATTTAGGCTCAACATTGCAGGACACTTAAGTGAGTCTACAGATATCACTAACCTTATAATTGTGTTATGTCTCATAGCATACTACATATCTACATTCAACGTGACAATGGGCTCCTCAGGTGTTAACTGGATTTTAAACTCAAAGTAGTGGCAAAGCCATTTACCCTTCTGACACTGTGTCAGTGACCGCTGCTAAAATAGAAAGTATGAAGTTCAAAATTCCACCTAATAATAAAAAGGTAAGGTTCTAGCCAATATTCACTCTGAACAAGAACCAAGAAGACCTGAAACGTTTCTTACTAATGGATCTCATTTATATTATCACATTCTTCTGTGTGCACGTGTGCCTATGTGTGTGATCTCATTTATATTATCACATTCTTTTGTGTGCACGTGTGCCTCTGTGTGTGCGTGTGTGTGTGTGTGTGTGTGTGTGTGTGTGTGTGTGTGTGTGTGTATGTGTGTGTTACAGTGTCTGTGTGGAAATCTGAGAAACATTTCCAGGAGGCAGTCCTCTCCTTCCATCAGACTTAGCAACCTGAGCCATCATACTAGTTTCTTTATGTAACATTCTTAACATGAAAAAATAATAAGAATGGAAAATAGATTTGAGGTTTTTCAGAGGACAGGGATGTGGAGGTCAGGGGAGTGAGGACAAAGAGATGTAGGCAAGGCTGTGAAAGGCAGCAAGGGGAATGGATCTTGGTGGTGATCAAATCACTCTGTATCTTTACCTTTCAACCCCAGTATCTTGGCTGTAACAGCATGCTACCAAGATGTTACCATTGTCAGATGTTTCTGTAATGCATTGCTATAGAGTGTATATATATATAAATATATATGTTCTGCATTGTTTTAATTTCATATAAATCTATAATTATCTGTAACTATATTTTTAAAGTATTAAAATAAGGGGCTAGAGAGATAGCTCAATGGTTGATCATGCTTACTACCTTGCAGAGGACACAATCCAGTTTCAGTAGCCAACACCCACATCAGACAGCTAATAAAACTGTGCCTAATACTAGCTCCAGGGCTTCTGGTGCCCTTTGACCTCAGTGGGTACCTGCCCACACATGGTACACATTCAAATAGGCATACATACACATACATAAGTAAAAGAAGAAAGACATATTTTTAAAAATGTAAAAATGTTTTTATAGTCATCTTTGTGTCTTGATACATCCAAGTGTAGATAAATATGTATAAAGTGTGAAGGTGGTGTCATGAACATTTTAACTAATAATTTAATGATTGTGACACCAGTCTTCAGATTCGGCTCTTACCTGTAACAAGGCTCCCATCAGTGATGCCACAGCAGCCATTCCAATACACAGCGCTCCATACAGCACACCTACATGACAACATAAAAGACATTGTACAATACAGACCTAGAGGATTATAGTCCTCAAGAAAATAAGTGCCATACCTTTGGGTCAAAGTGAATAATACCATTGAGGTGAGAACAACACACCGGTTAAAGTCAGCTAGACAAGGCAAAGAGGCAGCAACAGGGTGCAAAAAGAACAAACAAAGGCTTTATACTGCTCCTGGGGATTAGTCACAACAGTAGATTATATAAGAAAAGAATCCCTGGAATTAACTACAGGGGGTTTAAAACTTAGGGCCATTGTGTTACTCATTTAATCCCCCACAAACATTTGTCTATAAAGGGAGGTGCAGGCCTCTCTCGGGACAATGGGAGGAGGAAGGGAACAGTAGACACCAGGATCAGAGCCTCTGACTCCCAGTGCTATTTGTTCTGGGAAGTGGTAATCCACACCAAGCCGTGGTTTGTGTTCTTTAATGCTCTCATAATCTCCACCAGCAGTACCCACGCCTTCCCAGTTAAACTAGCAAAGAAAGATCACTTTAATCCATATCATCTTCCGTGTTCCTTTCTTCACACTGCCTTACAGAAGTTCTCAACACAGCCCTAGCTGGTCAATGGTAGGGTTTTTTTCTTTTCATCTTCATTTTCTTTGATAATTATATCATCATCATTATTATTCTCTCATACATTACATCCCAGCCACAGTTCCCCCCTCCCAGCCCCCATCTCCCTTCTCTTCCAGATCTATACTTCCTTATTTCCCTTCAGAAAATATGTTGCTTTTAAAATTAAAAAAGCCCTAACCTCTAACGCATTTTGGTTTTGTTTTGTTTTATTTTAATCTATTTGGAAAAAAATTAACAACAATTGGTCAGTGCAATTTTCCATGATCAATATTTTAAAACAATAAGGAAAAATGACAGATGAGCTATTTCTTATCATAAAATTAGTGCATTTCTTCTGCTGTGGGTACCACCCTCTTTGCCCCAGCATTCATACTTTTGTTAAGAATATTATGTAAATGGTGCGATCCCAGCTGAAAGAAATACAACACCTTTTTTTCCAAAGTGTTCTTGTTGTAATATCCATAGGGATCATTCCCAGTAATTTAACTTACTTCTTCTCCATTTGGTAAGCCATGAGTGGTCACTATTTTGGGCTTTGGTGCTCATAATTAATGCAAAGTGAAGTAGACTGTCACATTGCCTATGATGCCCTTGACTACGTGTGCCTCAATGTAATGATAGCATAAAACCCTTCAATAGGAATGAAAGTTAGGCCAGGTTTGGTATCACATATATGTAATGTCAGCACTAAGGAGGATGAGGCAACAGAATC
Source organism: Sigmodon hispidus (assembly GCA_004025045.1). Taxonomy (NCBI): domain Eukaryota; kingdom Metazoa; phylum Chordata; class Mammalia; order Rodentia; family Cricetidae; genus Sigmodon; species Sigmodon hispidus. Next base: position 112,226 of record PVIH01005370.1, read on the forward strand.
ATGAGTTCAAAGCCAGGCCAAACTGCATAAAAAGACCCTGCCTCAAAATCGAGTTAGGGAGAGAACAAGTCTTGTCACTATCAGTAAGCGTCATCAAGAACAACCAGAGGATGATGGGAACTGCCCTTTGTGGTTCAGTGATGATTAGATAGTTTTTGTTTTTGTTTTGTTTTGTTTGAGACTAACCCCAGCTACTCATGAACACATAATCCCTCAGCCTCGGCCTCCTGGGGGCCAGGGTTACAAATGTGCACCACCGATCCTATCTTAAATGTTTGAATTACTGCCCATGTCTTCTTGGTAGATACAGTCATCCCTACAGCATTTTAAGTGCATGCTCCTGGATCTGTATCCATTCTAGGAGGTATGTATTCTTCTTTAGGGGACAATCTCCCCATTTGATAAGCTGTGAATGAGCACTATTATGGGTGACCAAAGCAAAGCCAAAGCTTCCCCCAAATGGAACTGTGAGAAAGGAGATGAGGAAACATACTCATTCCTTGGGAAACCCAAGACAGAGACTTCTCTGACAGGGACTTGAAGTGAGGTTTGATGAGATCTTCCACAGTCACTGCTGCTAAGGCATTAATGCTGGAGGACACTGTGCTACAAGAGAGAGAAAAAAATTTGATTTATAATGTTGATTCTAGTGATACTTTTAGTGGTATGAGGAAGAAGCAAGTAACCTGACTCTTTTAGAATAAAAACATAGCACAATGTTTAAGAATATTAGCTGCTCTTTCAGAGGACCTGGGTTTGATCCCCAGTACCTGCGGTAGCTGAGCCACAGGCATTTGTAGCTCAAGTCTCAAGGAATCTGATGTCCTCTTCTGGACTCTGAGGGCACTGCATGCATATGGTACACAGACATACGTGCATGTAGGCAAAACATCAATGCTCACAAAACAATAAAATAATTAAAATAGAACCATGTTCTTTTATTTTTAACGATCATAGTATCCTCTTTCTGGAAACTATTAACTTTCAAGAATGAGTCAGGCAAGACAGATAGCTTTGACAGCAAAAGATAAAGAATTAAGTAGCATTGTTTATACTTCCCAGTTAGTCTTCTATATCTATAAAATGAATTTTCACATGTTAACAGATTATCACATAACACCTTTAAGATATAGTTTCTTAGGGCATGGAAATGTTTAGAAGATGTATAGTAGTTAACATGTATTTAGGAGACTTGAGTCTGGTTTTGCAGGTTACCATGATTTAACCTCACAGATGTTCTAAACCAAGATTAATACTCAGCAAATATTAAAGCCACCATCAAGCGATCATTGTCACCGTGAACATACTGAGTATATAATGTTGTGTTAAGAAGCAGAGACCTAGTCAAGTGTAGAGCTTGATGACAGCAGAGTGGTCCCATAGGCACAGGAAGAGGCATGAAGCAGTTTGCCTATTTTGGGCCATTTGTAACCATGTCCAGAATTTACCTTTACCTCTCAAACTAACCAATAAGATAAGACAGATACTCTGACCATTAATCTTAATTGTCAACTCAGTTAGATAGGAACGTGCCAAGGGGATTAACAAGACACACCTCTGAATGTATCTTGATGGCATTTCCAGGTCAAAATGAACGAGCTATACCTTGATGGGATATACCATGATAGCATTATTGAAGAAGATAGGGAGAGAGCCTGCGTGGATGAAGTGGGTCAATATACCATTGGGGACTCTATCTTGATCTGGCCTCTTCCGTGAAAGAGTCTTCCAGGGCCTGCTCCCACCACCAGAATATTTTGTCAAAATACCTAGAGCCAGGTGAGTATGCGTTGAATTCTCTGAAACCATGATTTAAAATAATTAATTCCTTCCTGCAAGTTGCTTTCTCATGCATTGGTCACAATAGCAGTAAAACAAGCATAATCCCTTGCAGGAATGACACATTCACAGAACCTCAGCTTTTTATACCTTAATGTCCCACTGTAAGCACAGGCCACAAAAAGTCCAGGAACTCCAGGGTAATTTTTCAAAATATCCAGCACCAAGTAAGGCATAAGCTGAAAAATGCCAAAATTTACACCCAAGCATTAGTTGCTATTAAACAAAACTAACACCTAGCCAACTTCATAGTCTTCCAAAAAAGAAGAGATACTAAATGTAACTCCAAATGTGTAAAATAAATTGAAATATATTGTTTGAATTCTCAAAGAATAAATTTAAAGAAATGATCTAAAAAAAATCCCACTGGTGTATGGGGGAGGTTACATTTGCGCCAGTGAGAATTTCACCCATCTTCATTCCGAGGCCTCACATACTTGGTCATCTAGCAGGAAGTAGAAAGTGGGTCATCTAGGAAGCAGGTTTGCAGGAGCTCAGGCTCCTAGAGTCAGGACACGCTAAGTTTGAGCTGTGCAGCAAGTTTACAAGAAAGTGCATGTTATAGAGGCTCCAGGAGCCCTAATGGCAGAGCCTGGGTCTGAAGCATGGTCCTAACTGCCCAGCTGCTTACCCAGCACCTCACTGGATCTTGACTTCTTAATGAAAAGTAATAATATACTCTGCCTTGGAGTCTAACTGTGAAAAACTTAGACTTTAAATAAAGCATATTGTGTCTGGACCATTTTCATCTTAATGCTTAATTTCAGTTCCACAACACTGTAACCCCAACTTTATAGATGACACAATGAATTGTGGGTTGTTTGTTTCGGTTGGGTTGTTTTGTTTGTTTGTTTTTGAGACAGGGTTTTATTATGTAGCTCTTGCTGTCCTGGAACTCACTATGTAGACTAGACTGGCCTCAAAATCACAGACATCCACCTGCCTCTGCCCTCAGAGTGCTGGGATTAAAGCAGCATGCCATAGGCCAGACTGAGTGAGGGTTTTGACTGGCACAAGGTCACATTGCTAATAAATAGAATTTCAGTAGGAGTTCATTGGGTCTTGACAATGGACCCTTCTTAGTCTACATTTAAAACTAGAATATGGGGTTGAAGAAATGGATCAGTGCTTATGAGCACTGGTTGTTCTCCCAGAGGACCCAGATTCTGTTCCTAACACCTACATGGCATCTCACAGTCATCAGGAGCTCCAATTCCAGGAAATATGTCTCTCTCTTCTGACCTCTGGGAGTACTGGGCAAGCATGTGGTACACAGACATGCATACAGGCAAAATACTCACACACATAAAGTAAGTAAATGCAAAATTTTAAAGTAAAATTGGAAGTCTGTTTGTAAGATGAGTGTGTTAACAATATCAACTTCTACAGTACCATGTTTTGTGCAGTTTCTACTAACTGGGTTTACTTTTTTTTTAACCTCTAACCCCGAGGTTTCTCTATGCAAAATCTGGCTTGAAATTTCTTCAGCTATTTGAACAATTTACTTTTAGATACAGAAATCTTCACATATTCTCTCTCTCTCTCTCTCTCTCTCTCTCTCTCTCTCTCTCTCTCTCTCTCTCTCTCTCTCTCTCCTACAAATATTTTGTTGGATGCTTTAAAGTAAAAGGTGTCCAGTCCCACTGTGCCTACTTGCTGGGCCTCTACAAGAACAAAAAGCTTTCTTTCTGGCACCACACAGGCTTTGTAATGTCATCAGTGTGCATGTGAGGAGGATGTGGTTCCAAACCTGGTCAATTTCTGACACTTTCTTAGATGTCCAGGGGTCACAGTCATGATATCTGGAGTACAGGGCGAGCCCACAGAACACAGAGCAGGTGAGGATCACCCAGAGGCCCACAAGGTTGACATAGAGAGACCTAAAGGAAAGGGTACCAGCAAATAACAGCTGTACTTTCTGTCCCAAAGACTAAGAAAACCATTACAAGAACAAGAGATAATGTCACAGTTACACATAATAAATGCACATAATATTTTGATTCTCAAAAATCTAGTCTATATCATTGCCATCTTTGATATTAACCAGCAATGTATCTAGAAATCCTTCAGGTAGATGCTATTATGAATATGTCCTACTTGAAATCCACAGGCATTCCTGGCTTTAAAATAATAGCTAATTATAATATACTGAGTTCTCTTACCATAAAATAAGGATTTTAATAGGCATGAGAACAGTAACTCATTTTTCTTTAAAGGGTAGTTTAATTATAAGGTGCTAAACATGGTCAGCATCTATATATCAATCCACTAAAATTCTTCTAAGGCAGTTTCTAAGAGTACCTACCCATTAAGTTTCTAATACACCTTGTATTCCTTGGGCAGGTTTCTCCTCAAACCATGTTCTCTCTCATCCATTAGTTCTGCCTTCATCCCTTAGTCATAGCAGAAATAAACATGTCCATGTGTATGCCCAACACAGTATTCCACCAAAACTTCCCATGTGGTTATAATATTTCTTGTACTCATTTTCAAGTTTAGATCTGAAGCTCAGTAAAACAAAGGAATTTGTACAACACCATCCAGCTATAGCAAGCAAGAGGGTATTGCAATTAAGACTGATAATTCAATGCATGCTACTACATCTACTCTTGAATAATCACTCCTACATTGTTATTAGGATCTTACATTTCTGTTCAGTCTCCTTTCACTGTTTCCAGATTGTACATATTTTTCTAATTTGATGTTAAACTTCCTCATGATAAAAGCCACATATAAAGTTGTTTGTGGAGCTCTAGAAAGTTAGGTAACCATTCTTTCATTGAACTTTTATATATATAAATATATATATTCAACTTACATAGGTTCTTGGGACATTTATTTACTTGATGATGGTATCTTACTTAATAATTCATAGAAATATTTTTAAATTCTTGATTGAAAACACCTAGTCCCACATTGTGCCCAGGTATAGAACCACACACCAGTCCAACTTGCTCCTTTGGTTCATCACTTATTTTTGAAGTTTTATGATACAAAATTGAACTAAAGTTGACTATGGAAGCATTCTCATAAGAGCAATGATCACTATTAATAATTCATTAACTATAATTTGCCTTACAGTTTTGCATGGCATCTGTTTTTACAGGAAATGTATCTCTGTACTTGGGATTGGTTGACACCATAGATGGTGGTCCATGTGAAAGTTCCTCCAATGATAATTGTCCAGAAAGTGTGTCTTTGCAAAGGGTTGGGATTAAAACTGAATAAAAGAAAAGCAAATGCAAATTATTTACAAGTGACCAAAGAAAATTCTCCTAGAATACCTTTAGATGCAAGCATATTCACTCAGACTTACATAAATATGTCCAAATTTATAATATCAAAATACAAATATTTCTAATTTAAAATAAATTAAATAAACAATAAAATTTCTAGACATTATGAGATTCTAGATAGACTTAGGAGAAAATATATGTTCTTATCACTTTGAACATTTAGATAAATTATACTCCCATAGTGTTAGGAAACTATTGTAAAATAAGTTGGCCATGCTATCTTGCAGGGGAAGGAGATTCAAAGTATACCATGTAAATAGCTATTATACCAAATTAAATACAATTTAGCATACTGTGTAACATAATTCCTCTTCTAGTATTATTATTGGATAATCATAAGCTTAAAAGTTTCAATGCACTCTAAATGTATATACCTGTAAAACTCATCATGTCATTATAACTATGCTTTCTTAGCATTCTGTATCCAGATGCTCACAGTTTAAAACCCCTTCATAGCAGGCACACAGCCCAAACACTATCAGGCAAGGACCACTTCCATTGAAGGTATCTCTTAACTCTTCAATATGTCACCTTAAAAGGGAAGAGTCTGCTCATCTCCAAAGAAATACAAACTTGAAAACTTCCCATAAAGTAAGCGTTCATGAACACTCTCTGGGAATTAGAAAAATGAGACCCTCCTTCCCAGTGGTTCTCAGCCTATAGGCTACATATCAGAAACTTACATTATTAATCATAACAATAGCCAACTTACAATTATGAAGTAGCAACAAAATAATTTTAAAGTTGGGGGTCACCATAGCATGAACAATAGTATTAAAGGGTCACAGCATTAGTAAGGCTGAGAACCACTGCTGTATCTCAGGGCATCACATCTTGTGTCAAATTTCAAGAGCTTTGGGAATTCCTCTTCTTTCTCCTGTGGAGAGTTATCTACCACATTAACCAAAAAAGGAGTCAAAAATATTCAGTGAGCTCTCTGAAGGAACTAAGATAATATAGAAAAACACAATTAAGAAATTTTAGTTCTTTTCTTCATTTTTCTCAGTCAGAAAAGATATTTTGCCAATTATATTTCAACATATTTTAGGATAATAGGGAATATTCTTGAGTCTTTTTATTGTCATTTTGTGGTCAGCAGTCTTCAAAGATATGGTTATTAAAGTATCTAATTTTTATTTTAAAGAATCTCTTATTGATGTATGTACATATTACATATATAATATATTCTCTACAGTGGCAGTTATGCTGTAGAAAAAAATGATTGGCTTTGTACTCTATCCCTTCAGCTTGGGCATCTTGGAAGAGATTAAACATAATATTTTCTACACAATTATTGGTCATTTCCAACTCCTCTGATTCATTTTCCTTCTCCTGGTAAATCCAATGTGGCTTTATGTGGTGGAAACTATGCTTTCTTCATTATCTGATCTGAGTAAATATCAATTAAAAGCATCTTCCTGTTCTTCCCTAGCCATAGAAGAGAACAGCCAAAATGGTCCAACTGGAAGCTCTCGAGATTCACACCTGAATCTTGAAGTAAAAGGAGAAAGATGTACTAAGAAGAGTGGGAGGTGATTCCCTGACATGCATTCCTCCAAGTGAATAGCGTGGGCTGTTTGGTTTCTGAAAAGGCCTTCCTCAAAAGAAGAGGACTGTTCTTTAAAGGCATAAAAGAGCCATCCTAAAAATAGTCATCTAAGCTTTTTTGTTTGTTTCTTCCCAGTAGTGACTACAGATTTCTAACCTCATTTTAGGACTACTTAAACAGAAGAGAGTATGGTCCATGTCAAAATCTTTCCACTTTGAACATTGTGCATAAAAGTGACTACATTGAACCAAGGGAAAGGTCTTTTCATAATTCTCTTAAATTGATATACTTTGGATAAACTATCTAAGTTTTCTATTGTTTAGACATGTTTATCCTATGTCAGGCTATCACTTGAATTATCAGCCATAACTTTTCTGGAAAGTTTTATTTATTTTTTAAGTTTTAATGTTTTATTTATTTTGGTTTTTCTAGACAGGATTTCTCTGCATAGCCCTGGCTGTTCTAGAACTCAATCTGTAGACCAGGCTGCCTCTAACTCACAGAGAATCACCTGCCTCTGCCTCCCAAGTGCTGAGATTAAAGGCATGTACCACCACCACTTGGCTCTGGTCAGTTTTTAGGAAATAATATATAGAGATTCACACATGAAATGCTGTTCAATAATATGCTATTTTAATATGCTAGTTATTAATATTACATATTGATAGAGTGGTGTTAAGAGAATTTCTCAGTGTTGGTTAACATAAAGCATTCTCCAAATAAAATTATTGTCTTTCAGTTTGTGTCTCTTGGGGGTCTTCCTTTGCTCACCTGCTGTCATTTTTTCCAACCTTACTTTCAACCTGTTCTAGACTCTAACTCTGGAAATTATATGTTTTTTTCTCTAATGTCATTTTCTGGAGAAAGAACCATGATACTATCATATGATCCAGTGACACCAGTTAGCTTTAACCCCCACCCAAGAAACTGGCAAAAAACTCCCCAGACATTTACTTGCCAACTTTAATTTTATAGACCATAACCTTAGTAACTTATTTTCTAATACAAACTTACTATTTTGATAAAACTGTCTCCACAAAGAAAACAAAAAATGTATTTGAGTAATCAAAGGGTAAAGAGCAACTTACTTCCAGAAGTTCAATCGTCCACCCTTGGAGGCATCACTTAAAATTGTATTGATCCCACCTTGAGTTATTGCAGACTGTATAATCACAGATGCAAATCCAGCCACCATGATCCCAACTTGAAAAACATCTGTCCAGACAACTGCTTTAAGACCACCCTTCAAGAAGAAAGTGTGTTAGGATTAATACTTCTATGAGATGTGATTATATATTTGTCTAAATGTAGATTGCCATACTAGACAAAAAATGATAAACCATGGACCTTGGTCAAGAAGTTGTTTTCTATAAATAGTCAAAGGAGATGGTGATCTTGAAAGAACATTTATAGAGAAGAAAATATTTAACCTATCCTTCAAGCATAGACAGAGGCATAAATGAAGGTCCTCCCAGGACAGAAAATGGCCTTGGGTGGGGTGGGGAAACAGAAGAGGCAAAACTATACATAGTCTATTGAATGTGGTCAGATAAATACTTTGGACAGAAGGGAAGTGGGGTGAGGAGAGTGTTGGAAAGACAATTCAGGTTAAATTTCAAAAGTCATAGTGTGGTCTAATACTCAATTTGTACTTAGATACCCATATTGTTTGTTAAGATAATAAAATTGTTGCACACTAGTCACTGCCACAGATATTTTTCTTCAGCCTCTATGGCCTGGGTTTAAACAGGCTCTACATAAGGATCTTGTTTCCTAGGAGATCATACAAAATAAAACATTAATATAGAGACTATGGAAGATCACACAAAGTTCTATTACTGCAAAGGACATGCCTCCACAATAAAGCAGCATCATGTCTTGATGGTAGTTAAATATTTTGTCACCTGTGTTTATAGTTAATAAACCATTATCACAAGTCTCTATGCTGAGGTCTTATATAAGCATGTCTATAATATTTTGGAAATCATAATAAGAAATCAAGAAATAAAAACAGGGACCTATGCCATGGTCTAGATGAAAGGATAATCTCATTTCTAATCCATAACTAAGGACCAAATGTTCCTTACAAAAATGTTGTACTGTGAGAAGCCCAGAGAAAAAGAGCAAGTATGAGCAGCCAGTAGTCAGCACATGACAACTTGAAATTCCAGTTCTGCAAAGCTAGCAGAGTAAAAGGGAAATGACACTCTTCACATACCAGTGTGCAGTAGAATGTGCAGACCACCCCAGTGGCCACCACTGCGCCCCACAGATCAAATCCTGTTACTGCAGAAGAGAAGAGAACACATATTCAATTGTGAAGTGTGTGTAACAAAAGTGCTTTTCAAGAATCTCCAAGGAGGCATCTAGCTGCATAAAACTTGCTTAAAACTAGAATTATGTCTCATCAATGCCCCCAAGACAAATGGAGTAGAAAATAATGCTTGTTAAGTTCAACAGGCATACTGCTCATTTATATTCATAGACATCATACATAGATCCAACACTGGCTAAATGAAATACATAGAAAAGGATTTATATTGTAATTAAGCTATGAAACTGCTTGATTCTGTGAGGTAGTTTATCAGACTGAATGAAATCAAATGGGATTCCTTATCCCTTCCCATTGGTTCATATAAATATGCTATTTCATCAGACCTCAAAAATGTATGAGTTTTAAGATAAGATTGGGGTAGAAAAGCTTATTATTTGCTACCATTTTTCTAAAAAATGGAGGGATACAGTTTTAGTGGAAAGTTAAATAAAAGCAAACAGAAAAGTTACCTATACTATATAAAGGATAAATAGGAAAAGAGATGGAGTTATGTCAGACTTCTTCAAATATATTTCTATTTATGGATCTGACTTCATAGCCATTATATATCCTACACAGTTGGAAAGGGTAAGGGGCTTATGAAATTAAAAATTAAGAACTGAGCAATACCCTTAGATATGTAATTTATTATTTTCAAAACTAGTAAGTAAAGGGGGAAACCTGACAACTACCTTGCCATTCCTATACACATGATTTTTCAGAATAACTAAACTAGTCAAGCAAAGAAACTTTCTCTTTAGGTGTGTTCTATCTAATCAATGAAGAGAGAATTGCAAAATTAGAATATAATATGCAATAAGGTTTAACAACCAAAAAGCCTCAAACCTTTACTATCACCTAGAAGATAATTTCAAAATTTGACCTGCTTTTTTGGAAAATTATGAACTCCCCACATACTGTTTATAAGAAACATTAAGGACTTAGGAAGTATTAAATGGCCTAATGTGGGTACAGTCAGTAAAATGAAGACCCTGAGAAACTTGCTGGGACAAATAATGCAGTTTCTTTAATAAATAAAGAGAAATTAAAAGTGAAAAACAAATGAATGTTAGAAACTTTCGAACAAATTTTAAACTACATCTTAGTTAAACCAAAATGGCGGCAATGAAGAAACAACTCAATAGTTGATGTGTAAATTTAGGCATCCTTAGTGACCAGCAGAACACACTTTAAAAACCTCGGCAGAGGGTATCTGGTGAAGAAGGTAGACTAGAGGCTGTCTCCATGTGACCCAGTGAAAGAAATGGTCAGGAGTGAAGACTGATCCAAGCATTGTTGGGCCAGTGTGACCATAGGTCTGTCGGCTCCCTGCCAAGGGAGGGGATGGGGAGTTACAGAGAAGAAAAATGATCAGATGTGGTGGGAGGGGGAAGAGACCTTCAATAAGGATATACAGGGATGGAAAAAAAAATTCAGAGGGAAAGTTGAACACAAAGAAAATATATGTGTAGTAATCTTATTTGCATTTCCACCCTTGATAAGCCATGCTTATGATTATTATCCTCTGTATAGTTATTGTTAACTCTTCGGCATTTTTTTTTAAATTCTTTTTACTGTTGTTTTTGATAAATACAAAATAAAGAAAAAAAATAAATTCAAAAAAAAAAAGAAAGAAAAGAAAAATCTACCCTATTCCACAAAGAGGAAGAGGAAGATCTATTGAAAACTGACAAAACGAGGGAGCAAAAGCTGAAAGGTGCAGAGAGATGGGAATAGCATCCCGAAGAAAACAGTGAAGCTGAGTACCGCTCCAGCCGTAGGATTCATAGGAAGGAAAACAGACAAGAGATGCCAAGACATTTGGCCCCGGTGAAAAGAGACCAGCGGCCCTACACACAGGGTAAGCCAGGGGTACTTCTAAGTGCTGCTGAGGAAGCAACTTTTGTGGTAGAAGTAGAGAAAAGGAGACAGTTCAGAGGACTGTGGCGGGGCACCAATGAGAAGAAACTATAGTTAAAACCATGGCTGCTCTGGGAACCCAAAGACAAGGAATGATCGGCAATCAGGAAGCGTGACTTGAACCTGCCACAGCTCCAGAGAGATAAAGTGCTAGGAGGCAAATGGGGAGGGCAGGAGGCCACACGTTTCAAACCAAATAAACTGCAGGCAAGAGGAGGCTCAACCCAGACGAGGACACAAGGAAAGTAAATCTACTTTCAGTGCCTGGCAATAGTCATTATCAGCTGAGACTAACTTTTCTGTATTGTTTTATATAAAATCTTTTCTCCTCTTCCCCATGAGCCTCATCCTTTCCAGCACTGTGCTTTTTCCTTGGGCTTATTTGAAAATTTTATTCTGTTCTATACCAAAAAAAAAAAAAAGAGTTGAATAGCCCTGATTCTAGGGTCAGAAAGCAGAACCACTTATTAGCCATCAGATTTACAGCTATAGAATCCAACAACTCTGAAGCTCTAGCATCTTAGACACCCACAGGGCAGGGTATTGAGTACTGACTACGCTCTGAAAGCATAAGAACAGATCCATCTGTTCAGATCTCACCATTGTGGTTGTTTATGATGCTCCCAACACTCTCAGAATGCCAGCCATCTCAGGGGATTCAAAATGAGGAGTCCCCAGAATTGCATGGAAGATGCTTGGCATACATACTACAAAGCTAAGTGTGGTCTGCAGAGGCCCCTGGCATGAAAAAAAGTTGGAGCTAATAAAAAGAAGATAGCTAGGGCTATTGGATGCTTGGGTACAGACACAGCTGCAACATAAATCACAGGAATACAAAGTCCAGGACTTGAATACCCACACATCTGGCAGATTCAAAGATCCAAAAATAAAGTCATTCTAATATTTGTTTTCTAATTTCTGGCTCCTTGTGCTCTATCCCTGTTCTTTACACTTTACTTTTGCTAGTATTTCTACTTTGTTGTATTTTTAGACAGTGTTTTATTACCTCTTATGGGCGTATCTAATTACATTTTCACAGAAACTAGAACAACATGATTCTAGCAGAAAACTAGACACAAAACAATATGATAAAAGAGGAGACATTGAAAGGAGCACACAGCCATAGCCACCTAATATTCAAAAGCATCAGAAACATGTGAGAAAATACAACTGCTTCAAAAAATAGTGCTTGAGAACCGGATAGACATACATATAGAGTGGGCTCAGTAGCTAAGATCACTTTTTACTCTTGTAGGGGCCCCAGGTTTAACACCTTCCACCCACATAGTGGCTCCCAACCATCCATAACTCCAGTTCCAGGGCATCTGATATTCCTTTCTGACCTCCACAGGTACCACATGAGCATGCACATGGTGCATAGGCATACATATGAGCAAAACACTCATACACATAAAATAAAAAATAAATCCATTTTTTTAAAAAAGAAGTGAAATTGGATCAATATCTCTTATCAAGCACAATAAATAAATAAATAAATAGTGAAATAAAATAAAAATGGACCAAACATCTTACTGCAAAACCTGAAATGCGAAGAAAGAAAAAGAAATTGAAGAGGATATCAGAAAATGGAAAGCTCTCCCATGTTCCTGGATTGGTAGGATCAACATAGTAAAAATGACAATTCTACCAAAGGCAATCTACAGACTCAATGCACTGCCTATCAAAATCCCAACACACTATTTTTTGGACCTTGAAAGAACAATACTCAATTTCATTTGGAATAACAGGAAAGCCAGGATTGCCAAAATAATTTTACTCAACAAAAGAACCTCAGGAGGTATCACCAGCCCTGACTTCAAGCTATACTATAGAGCTACAGTAATAAAAACAGCCTGGTACTGGCATAAAAACAGACTTGTGGACCAATGGAATAGAATTGAGGATCCAGACATTAACCCAAAAACCTATGAACACCTGATTTTTGACAAAGAGGCCCAAAACATTCAATGGAAAAAAGATAGT